>PVKN010026816.1:0-13706 GCA_004027915.1 Capromys pilorides | reverse complement strand
AAAAAAAAAAAAAAAAAAAAAGGCTTTAGAAAAAGGCTGAGTGTGGTGGTGTGCACCTGTAATCCCAGCACTTGGGTGGCTGAAAACAGGAGGATTACTACAGGTCTGATCTGTGTAGTGAGACCCTGTAGACCTGTTACTGAATACATTAAAAAAAAAAAAAAAAAGGCTTTAGAATAGTTTTTCTGGGAAATAAAACAGTGAATGACTTCTTTGTACTTTTGAAGTTTTCTTTGCACATACTTAGATTTCTTAGTACATACTTAAAAATTGTGTCAAAATATACCTAACATAGCATTGATTATTTGCTTCTTTCTTTCTTTTGGGTGATACTGGGGATTGAACTCAGGAACATGTCTCTGGGCTATATCCGTAGCACCTTTTTTAATTTTTGAGACCATGTCTCGCCAAATTGCTTGGATTGCTAGGTTGGGCTTGAACTTGTGATCCTTTTGTCTTAGCCTCCATAAAAGTAGGATTATAGGTGAACCACCTCATCTTTAAGTGTACAGTTCAGTGGCATTAAGTACATTCATAAAAAAAAAAAGTACATTCATAAAGTGAGCTGCCATTACCACCATTCATCCACAGAACTCTTTTCATTTAAAACTGAAACTATGTTTACTACTTAAAGAATAAATCTCTCATTTTCTTCCTTTCCCAACCTCTGGAAGCTAACATTTTATTTTGTCACTCTTTATTTTCTTTCTCCCTGTACTAGGATTGAATCTAGTATCAACCAACCAGTGACTTACATCTTTATCCCTTTGTTATTATTTTGAGGCAGGTCTTGCTGAGTGCTGGTCTTGAACTTTCAGTTTTTCTGCCTCCCTGCTAAGTAGCTGAGATTATAGCTATTGTCCTTTTGTAACTGGCTACTTTTCCCTAGCATATGTAGCATTTGTTGGAATTTTCTTCCTTTTTAAAGACTGAACTATTTCAGTCTTTAACTATACAACTATAGTTGTATAGTTAACTGTAACTATATAGTTATAGTTAACTTTAACTATACAACTATTATGTTGTATGTATAAGTACATCTTGTTCATCTGTTAATTGATACTTGAATTCCTTCTAATTTTTGGGTATCATGAATAAAACTGTTATGAACAGAGGCATATGCAAATATCCCTTTTTTCTTGTATTTAGTACAGGGTCTACAGGGTCTCACTACACAGATCAGACTCGTAGTGATCCTCCTGTTTTCAGCCTCTCAAGCACTGGGATTATAGGCATGCGCCACAATGCCAAAGCTCAGTCACAGTCTCAATGTGCCTCGGGGGTGGGGCCGAAATGGCTTGTGATGTTGGGGATCAAATCCCAGTCCCTGTGTCTGCCTAAGCAGGTGCTTTAATCTGCTGAGCTATCTGGCCAGCTCCTTGCAAATATCCTTTGAGAAGTTGCTAGATCATATGTAAATTCTCATTGTTTATTCAAAAACTTGAACTTTTATTGTGGTATCTTTGTCTTTTTTCCCTATGATTTACAAGAAGCTTTTTTTTATATGGTAATTTTATGTTTAATTTTTGTCTCTTCTCTCCTTTCTTCTTCCTTCCTTCCTTCCTTCTTTCCTTCCCTCCTTCCTTCCTTCTTTGAGCTAGGAATCTCACCATGTTGCTTAGGCTGGTCTCAACTTATCACCTCAAGGGATCCTCCTACCTCATCTTTCCAAATAGCTGCGACTATGGACTTCATGCCACCATACTTACTATGCTTTATTTTTTTTTCTCTTTTCTTTTTTATTCTGCTTGATTTTTTAAAAAAATTTATTTGTTTGTTTGCTTGTTTTTGTTTGTTTGTTTGTTTCTTTATTTTGTGGCTGGCTCAGCCTGCCCTGGCGGCGGGGCTGGCGCAGCATGTGGTGCCGGGGATCGAACTGCAGTCTCTGCAGTTGCCTGAGCTTTCCCAAGCAGGTGCCTCAGACCGCTGAACCATCTCGCTGGCCCTTTTTTTTTTTTTTTAGAAATTGTCATACTACATATTTCAGTAGAATTGTGTTATTGTGTGTTCCTGTGAACAGTACGTGGGTCTCTGTTTCTCCACATTCTTGTCAACACTTATTTTCTCTGCTTTTCCTTATCCCTCTCTTTCCTTTTCCTTTTCCCCTTCCCATTTACTCTTTCTTTTCTGAATATCAAATATAGGTCTTGCATGCCCAAGAGTCCCTTCACCATTGAGCTGCCCTCCCAGCCCATCTCTTATTTTGTGATAATAGCCATTAGAATGGGTGTGAAGTAGTCATGGATTGATTTTTAAAAGGTTTATAAATATATAATGTTTGCATTATATAATAAAAAAAAATCCTCAGTCTCGTTGCTCACTGTAATACTAACATTTGAATGTTATTTAGGTATGTTTTTAATTTTTAGGGTTTCTTTTTTTTTTTTTAACAATTTTATATTTTTTTAGTTTTATGTCATAAGCATTTATCCTTCTTTATTTTATGTTTATATTTTTGCAATGATAGGAATTAAATCCAGGGCCTCACACATGCCACACAAATGTTCAGTCACAGAACTGTATCCTTGGCATCTACATTGCCCATTTTGTTACACAGTTTGTATAACAATCATCTTAATTTTCCAAGAAAATACTGCAAATGGTGAAGAATACTTCTTATATATCGTTAGGAGCCTGGTTTGTGATTTTAATATCATTAAAATTTCAAATTTAATTTCATAATTTCATATATACTGGATAACATGGTAATTAGAAGCTTGGCTCTTGAAATGGTCTGGATCGCATTGCTGTTTCTGTCTGCATACTGTTAGGCAAGTTTTTTCAATTTCTTGTCTCTTTTCTTTCTTTATAAAATGAGAACAGTAGGACTGGCGTGATAGTTCAGCTGAATAAGTGCCTACTTAGACAAGTGCAGGGACTGAGGTTCGATCTCCAGCCATACATGCAGTGCCGGCCCCACCCCTGGGTATGCTAAGCTGGCCAGTGAGACCAGGCCATCTGGTGCATGCCTGTAATCCTAGTGGTGGGGAGGCTGAAGACAAGAGGATCACTGTTAGTCCGATTTGCGTACTGAGACCCTATACCAAACAGTTAGAGAGAGAGAGAGAGAACACTAAGTCCTTAATCAGAGTTACAAAAAAAAGCTTTACTACCTATACAGAAACTGTGACTCGTACGTCATACATCCTGTGTAAGCCTATGCTGTTAGGATTGGAGTTTTCTCTTTGATTTTTAGAAATATATAGGCATGCAAATAGTTACTATGTTTCATAGCATGTCATAGCACTTAGCTTACAACAGTGGTGGTAAACCTATGACACACACTGCCATGGCCAACAGTTTGTTATCGATGAGACTCTGAAAGGTTCACCATCCCTATCATAGCACTGCTTTAGGGGAAGGTATAATTTATAAATTTGTTTTGAAAATTAAGAGAAGGTAACATCTCAGGCAGAGTAGTATTGTTCAGATAGCTAACACAGTAATATGACAATCTTCACTTGGGTACTGTGCTCTTCTGTTGGCCATTTAGCCTGTCACCTATTTGTAGGCTTTTAAGTCAGCTCAGCTTTTTTTGTTTTGCTTTTTTGAGACAGGGTCTTGCTCTGTAATTCATACTGACCATGAAATCACTATGTAGCCCAGCTCAAACGCATGGTAGTCCTGTCTCAGCCTCCAGAGGGCGTGGTGTGTGCCACCATACTTAGCTTCTCAACTGTTTTGCTGTAATTTTTGAACCTCTTCACACAGCTCCCCAAATCCTCTTTTTTGGGGAAGAGATGGTTTCACTATATAGTTCAGGCTGGCCTCAAACTTGCACCAGTCCTCCTGCCTCAATCTCCTGAGTGCTGGGATTACAGGCATGCACCACCATGCTCAGCTCTCCTCAAATTGTTTGTCTAAACAGTCTTATGTTCTTCTAGGTTCTTAGTTTACAATTTTTATTAGTAAAATAAGGCAAATGCAAGGGTTTGAATTTTTAGCATTTTATTTTTATTTACAAATTTTTAAAAATCACTTATTTATTTATTTGATACAGGTTCTTGCTGTGCAGCTTGGACACGTGGTGATCCTTCTGTCTCAGCCTTCACAGTGTGTTGCACCACCATGCCTGGTCTTGGTGGCTGGCTCAGCGTGTGCAGGGCAAGCCTGCACAGCATGTGATACCACAGATCAAACCTTGGTCCTTGTGCTTGCCAGGCAGGCACTTAGACCATTGAGCTATCGCTCCAGCCCAACTGTAGCATTTTAATACCTTACTTCTTTTGATATGAGTATAGATCTAAGAGGCAGTGAAAGAGCCCTCATTAAATGACCCTACTTATACTACGACATTGGAGGACTCATGTCGACAGCCAATTAAGTGTTCTAATTTGAACTTGAATTCTAATCCCAGATTTCAAGCCAGTGTTTTGTAAACTTTATTTCTTTCTTCACATAGTCTATCTTTCTGTTAGTAATTTCTTTTTTTTTTTTTTTAAATTAATTATTTATTTATTTGTTTGCTTGTTGTGTTTGTTTGTTTCTTTATTTATTTTGTGGCTGGCTCAGCCTGCCCTGGTGGTGGGGCTGGCGCAGCATGTGGTGCCGGGGATGGAACTGCAGTCCCCGCAGTTGCCTGAGCTTTCCTAAGCAGACGCTTTTAGACCACTGAACCATCTCGCTGGCCCTCTGTTAGTAATTTCTAGTCTTAAGAAGAAAATGAGTCTTGAACTATAGGGACTTCTCCTTTTTTTTTTTTTTTATGGCCCACTCAGCCCGCCCTGGGGACAGGGCTGGCGCAGCATGTAGTGCCAGGGATCGAACCTCGGTCTCTGTGGCCGCCTAAGCTTTCCGAAGCAAGCACTTTAGACCGCTGAGCCATCCTGCCAGCCCAACTTCTCCGTTTTTGTGAAGTGTATTTACTTAATTTTTTCTGTATTCTTTTATATATATGTATATATATATATTTGTTCTCGGCTAATTTTTACAAATTTAATTGTTAATTTGGTACATATGAATTCATTCTTTATTGCTCTTTTAGTTTTTCCAGTAGCATGATTCACTTCTTTTGCTAAGAATATAAATTATGGCTCAATTTTTGGTCATTTATATGCTACATAATAAATAATGAATGATGAATGTTAGCAATATGTTCTTGATTTGTTTGTTGTCAGTCAAAAATCTGATTTCCCTGGCAGATATGTAGGCGTGTTGATAGGCATTTGGCATTTTATGTTTTGGGCAGTGTAACTTTAAATCTACATAAACTTCTCTGCCTTTTGCCTCTGCTGTATTCATAGATTCCAGGAGGGCTTCGTGTATGGACCTCAAGCGTTGGAGGTAGCAGACTTTTCAGCAGAAGGTAAAGCAGAGTGTTGCCTTCTGGTGTTACTGTGTGTGTGTGCTGGGGTGGGTATGTGACAGGTGAAAGCATTTTGTGTCATCACAAAATAAAAATAGTACATTAAAAAATTCATGTTCACCAGATTTAAAATCAAGTTGACATCTGAACAGTTTTATTCACTATTACTAAAATCTAAAACTGGTAGAAAACTTCAGTTTGAACTAAAAAACTCTAAATTTCACTTTTTATGTCATTAACCCAGTAAGTGTAAGAAAAGAGAGCATTAATGTAACATATCATACATATTGTATAATTTTCTCAGCCTTACTGTGTTATCTTCCTGGGAACCTGTTCAAGTCATTATTCATGTGTTATATTCATCCCTGCTGCTCCTTTTACTGAAAAATTGCTTCACAATAGAGAAGCAGCCTAATCTGTGCCTCATGACTGAAGGGTAAATATTCTTATTGTAGGTTCCATGCGCTAGAATGTTAGTTTCCAACATGCTGATAACCTCTGTCTTCCCAACTTGTTAGTGTGCTCTTCTCTCAAGTTATGGTAGCACTTGTTTCAGTAGACAAATTCCACATACATGTGAAGTATTTTTTAATAGAGATCTTCATTGTGAGTTACTTTTAAAAAAAAAAATGATGTAAGGGCTGGGAAGATAGCTCCGTGGCACAAGTGCCTGCCTGGCAAGTGCAAGGTCATGAGTTTGAACCCCGAACCCACCAAAAAACAAAACAAAACAAAAATAAAACACCACACTGGGTGGACAAGATGGCTCAGCGGTCTAAAGCACCTGCTTAGGCAACTGCAGGGACTGTGGTTTGATCCCCAGCACTACATGCTGCGACAGCCCCACCCCCAGGGCAGGCTGAGCTGGCCATTAAAAACAAAAAACAAACAAACAAAAATAATGTGACTAGATATCAGAAATTCTGACATACCTGAATAATGCTTTGATGAAAAATTTTTTGCCATTTATGTACCAGCTAATTACTTTCTAAAAATTTTTTATTAGTAAATGTTTGCAGTACATAGTGATTACACTCATTATGGGGAATTGGTACATGTACATAACAGTTTGCCACTCATCCTCCTGTTTTTTTTAAGGATCTGTTCATTTGATAAAGGGTCTCACTAAGCAGGTCCTTCCTGTCTGAACACTCCCCCCCCCCTCCCCCCGGGATTACAGGCCTACGCCACCATGCTAGGTTTTAGTGGCAGGTACAGGTGCTGGGCCAGCATAACATGCAGCACCAGGGATAGAACCCAGGTCCTTGTGCTTGCTAAGCAAGTGATTACACTGCTGAGCTATCTCCCCATCCCTAGCCCATCTACCTGTTTTTTGCTAGCATTAGATACATTTATCTTTTAAGTCCTTATAAAGTTAATTGTCATACATAGGTGTTACTTTTTTGTGTGATGTATGCCACTATTTTTTAACTTTCTTCAGATGACACTTGAATGTAGCTGGTGCTGAACTTTATCTAAGACATGAAATTCACAGTTTTAGTTTTTAGATAGATTGTGAATGAGGGAGGAATTGTTTTCTTAGTTCTTTTGAAAATTCTGTTTGTTCAGATATGGTTTTTTTGTTTCTGTGTTCAGATATTAAGTGGGTATACATCTTCCCATCCAGTGTATAATCACACTACCCCCCATAAGTGAACGTGAGTAGCATATATTTGGTCTCTACCGTGTGCTAACATGAGGTCGTTCCATTTTACAGCCAGCTGAGTTTCACTCTTTTACTTCCTCCTATTCAGAGAAGCTACGTTTCTTTCCTAGAGGAGGTAGATGAGTTTCAGGCTTTTTATTGAGGCAAGGTACAATTTTACTTTCTGAACCTTTTTACTTTTTATTATTCTCAGTGGCCATTTTTGTTTATTAGTAGTAAATTAGAAGTAATTTTGGCCATGGCCATGTTTATATTTCATTTTCAAGCTAGTAGGGTACTTGCACCATCATTGAATTATGGAACATCTCATTTATTTAGCTAGTGTGACTGGTAAATTTTATTATCAATTGAAAGTCTCGGTAGCTTATCCATATTAGTGCATAGAGAGACTCTCCACCCTGCTCCTACCCCTCCTCAGTTTCTTTGAGCAAGATGGGATTAAATGGATTTAAAAATTAATTTACTTTAGTTTTTAGAAGTTTTTAAGCTTATAGAAAAATTGTTTTGAAAGTCTATATGTCCTTACTGTCTCTCCTCACATTTTCTATATTATTGACATCTTGTGTAGGTTATTACAGAATAACTAATGAGCTATTGTTATAGTACATTTCAGAGTTTAGTTAGGGTTTACTCTTTTCTTACTCTCTTTTTGACACAGAGTCTCACTGTGTGGTACAGGCTGGACTTGAACTCACTTAGGTGGTCCAGGCAGCCTTTGAACTCTCACTGATCCTCCTGCCTCAGCCCTCTGAGTACTGGGATTGCAGGACCCCAACTCCAGCTGTTTTGGACACACTTCTACCTCTAGTATAGACTTCATTTAGTCCTCATAGAACTATAATTGAGACAAAGCTAAGAATTGACTGAAGACTGAGGTAGATAAAGGCTGGTGCCTTTACCTTACTATTTACTATCCATTTGGATACATAGTAGGTAACGCTCCAAACTAGTCTGTGCTTGTAGTTGAGGCCCAAGTTAGAAGACATAGTCTGGGATTTGTCACTGGAGGGACTCTGGCAGGTTCTTTTTTTGTTTTGTTTTGTTATTTATTTGTTTGTTTGTTTATTTGAGTATCAGAAATGGAACTTAAGACCTTGTGCTTTCCAGGCAGGTGCTGTGCTGCTGAACTGTGTCCCCAGTCCCCTGGCCCCTTTTTTGAGACAGTCTCACTATTGGGTTGTATCTTCAGTGTATTTTGACCAGTATAATGACACGTATTATGGTGTAGCTCCTTTCCTTAAACATCCTGTGGTCTCCACCTCTTATTCTTTACTGGTTTTCCTCCCGTAAGTTCCTGACACCTTTACTCTGGGCTCTGTCTCTATAGTTTTGCTGCTTCCAGAATATCATAAAGTTGATGTCATATAATGTGAAGTCTTTTCAGATTGGCTTCTTCTGTTAGTAATGTGTTGTTCTTGTCTCTTCATGGCTACATAGCTCTTTGCTTTCATCAGTTTCGTTTTATTTTTTTCTCTGTTTTGTGGTACTGATGGCCTCACACATGCTAGGTAAATGCTCTACCATGGAGCCAAATCCATAGCCTTAGTGTTTATTAACAATCCAGGGACTAGCTAAGTTGTCCATGCTGGTCTCTAACTTCTGACCCTCCTGCTTCAGCCTCCTGAGTAGCTGGAATTCTAAGTGTGTATCACTAATAGTCTGTTTCTGATCACATAACTTCATTCATTTTCCTATTGAAAGATACCTTGCTTCCTTCAAATTTTTGTCAGTTATCAATAAACCTGCTGTAAATATTAGTTTCCAGATGTTTGTGAGGACATATATTTTCAGCTCATTTGGATAAATAGTAGGGGGTGTACTTGCTGTGTTACATGACAAGAGTATGTTCAGTTTTGTAGGAAACTGCCAAATTATCTTCCGAAGTGACTATACCATTTTGTATTCTTTCCAGCAATGAGTAAGTATTCCTGTTGTTCCATACCTTGTCAGAATTATTGCCAGTGGGTTGGATTTTAACCATTCTGATGAGTATGTAGTGGTGTCTAATTGCGGTTGTAGTTGTGTTTTTTTTTTGTGTGTGTGTGTGTGTGTGTGTGATGCTGTGAGCTCATAGCTTCATGCATTCTGAACATATGCTGTACCCTGTCCCTCACTGTTGTTTTTATTAACCTTGTAATGACATGATGTTAAGTATCTATTTTTAATGCATATCTTCTATGGTGAGATGTCTGTTCATATCAGCTTTGTATACATGTGTGTGTGGGGGGGGGTACCCGGAATTGAATTCCAGACCTTATGCTTGCTTGCCAGGCAGGTGCTGTGCTGCTGAGCTACATTTACCCTGACTTTGTTGCTTATTTTTAGTAACATTATTTGATTTTAAGTTTTCAGAGGTGTGTGTGTGTGTGTGTGTGTGTGTGTATTTTTGGATGTAATTCCTTTGTCAGATATTTGTTTTATAAATATTTTTTCCCAGGCTGGCTTAGTTTTTGATTTTCTTAAAAATGTGTTTTACAGAGCAAAAGTTGTTGGTTTTAATCAAGTCCAACTTTCCAAATTAAAGAAAGAATTACATTTTGGTGCTTTATCTAAAAGTCATTAATTGCTACACTTAAGACCATCTAGATTTTTTTTCTCATAGGAGTTTCATGGTTTTGCATTTTCTATTTAAGTCAGTGGTCCATTTTGAGTTTATTTTTGTGAAGAGTGTAGGGTCTATGTCTAAATTTATATTTTTAATAAATATTTATTTATTGATTGATTGTCTTTTTGAGACAGGGTCTCACTGTGCAGTTTAAGCTACTCTTGAGCTCATCTTGTTGCCCAGGCTGGCCTCTAACTTGTCCTCTTTCCTCAGCTTCCCGAATGCTGGTATTACAGGCATGCACCATAGTGCCCTAATTTATGTTTTTGTGGTGGTGGGTATTGAACTCAGGGCTTCAAGGATGCTAGACAAGTATTCTTTCATTCAGCTGCACTCCCAATCCATGTATTTGTTTTGTTTGCATGTGTGTGTCCACTTATTTTCATACCATTTGAAAAAGATATCATTTCTTCATTGCTTTCTATATTCCTGTCAACAACCTGTTCAGTTGAGTCAGTTTGTGGGCTCTGTAATCTGTAATCTGTAGTATGACTGATCTGTTAGTCTTCTGCCATGCCACTCTTGATTACTGCAGCCTGATAATGTTTTTTTCGTGGGATAAGGTCAACCTTTCATCATTTTCTTCCATTATTGCATTGGCTGTTATTCTGGTTTTCTGGTATTTTAGATAGGTTTTAGGTGCAGTTTCTCAGTGTCTACAGAATAACTGGCTGGGATTTGAATTGAAAATTGTGTTAAAACTATAGATTAAGTTAAGAAGACTTGACGTGTTGTCAGTGTTGTTATCTTACCTGTGTACACTATTTCTCCAGAGATCTTTTGTGATTTCTTTCATTGGAGCTTTGTACCTTTTCTCACATATGTCTTACACATATTTTATTATATTCACAGCTGAGCTTTTTCTTTAATTTGTGCTAATGTAGATGATACTGTGTTTTAAATTTTATTTTTAGATTCTGCAGTATGAGAGTGAACCTAGGCTCTTCTAAATGAGCTGTATGTATTCCTAGCTCCTTTTTCAGCTTTTACTTTGAGATGGGATCTTGCTAAGTTGTCTAGGATGGCTTTCAACTTGTGATCCTCTTGCCTCAACTTCCCAGAGTGCTGGAATAACAGGGTTGCACTGGCAAATCCAGCTGGGTATTGTGTTCTAAGTTCCCAGTTTCAATTTTTGTTGTGGATGTGTAAGAAAGCAGTTGACTTTTTATGTTAATGTTATATGGTACAACTATTTTTTCTTTTGTGTGGAAGGCGCACTGGAGATTGCCCTTCTTTCTGAGCCATATCTCCAGCCCTGTTTAATTTTTTGACATAGGACCTTGCTGAATTGTCCAGGCAACTTGTGATCCTATTGTCATGGGTTCCTAGAATGCTGAGATTATAGGCATGTAATCTTTCTATAATTGTTTATTAGTTCCAGGAATTTCTTTGAGATTTTTTTCCCCCATGACCAGTCATGCTATATGTAGTTTTCTTTCTTTCTACCCAATCTGTCTTCCTTTTCTTTTCCTATTGCACTGGCTGTTAGGGTCTCTGGTACTATATTGATTATGAAAGCAGACATCCTTGCCTTGTTCCTAATTCTAGCAGAAAATCATTTAGATTCTCTTCTTCAAGCATAATAGATTATTCTAATCAGTTATTTTGTGTGTGTGTGTCTTTTTGAGACAGGGTCTCGCTCTACAGTTCAGGCTGGCCTTGATCTCACTTTTGTAGCCTAGGCTAGTCTCGAACTCACACTGATTCTCCTGCCTCAGCTTCCCAAGTGCTGGGATTACAGGCGTGCGCCACCTCGCCCAGCTTCTAATCAGTATTTAAAAAAAGTAAAGTACTGCTCATATCAGGTTGTAAGAAGATTCTGTCCATCCTCCATTCTTTCCCTTCAGTTTCCCCCCTTTTTTTTTTCACCTCAACTTCCATGAAAAGATAACATTGCATGAATGTTTATCACAGTACTTCAACAGTATTTGGACAGACTTACAATATATTTAGTAATTGTATATTATTTAGTTTCCATTGTCTATTTGTGATTATCTGTAGGGGAAAGACAATGTATTATTGTGACTTTTATAATGTATAATATGCTCTGCAGTACAAATAGTTCATTGGTTAATGAAAATTTAGTTTTTGTTTGTTTGTTTTGCGGTTTTGGGGATTGAACTCAGGACCTTGCACTTGCCGGACAAGCACTTATTGTACTGAGCAATCTCCCAGGCTGAAAATTTAGTTTTGGACTTAGGAGTTTTCCATCTTACTAGAAAACTCAGATAGCCAAAGTTTTCCTAATCAGTTAATTAGTCAACTCACCAAATATGTGTCTGTTAGCTGCAGGATGTTCATGTTGTCTGCAAACAATGGTATCACCTCTCCAGAAATTTAACCATACCATTAGGAATGTTAATTTCTGCTGGTTTATGCTGACAGACACCCATACTCTCATTGCTCTGGAAAGTTGAGGTTGGGAGAATCCTAAGTTTGAGCCCAGCCTGGGCCACTTAGCAAGAACTTGTTTCAAAATTTAAAAAAAAAGGGTGAGGGGGCCGGGGAGATAGATCTGTGGCACAAGTGCCTGCCTGGCAAGTGCAAGGTCGTGAGTTCGAACCCCAGTCCTGCAAAAAATAAAAAATAAAAAATAAATTTTAAAAAGGGTGAAGAATGTAGCACAGTGAGTGCAAGGGCTATTAATTCAATCCCTAGAACTTTCTCCCACAACACATTAACATATGCTGTTAACTTCAGATATTGCTTGATTTTTTTTGTTAATATGTATTTGTTAAAAATTCAGTGCTTTGGGCCGGCGAGGTGGTTCAGTGGTCTAAAGCGCCTGCTTAGGAAAGCTCAGGCAACTGCAGGGACTGCGGTTCGATCCCGGGCACCACATGCTGCACCAGCCCCACCACCAGGGCAGGCTGGGCCAGCCACAAAATAAAGAAAGAAAGAAACAAACAAATACAACAAGCAAACAAACAAACAAATAAATAAATAAATAAATAAAATTTTAAAAAAAAATTCAGTGCTTTTGCTTCACTGTAGGTGTCCTATATAGTCTTTAAAAAGAGTATCTGTCTATAATTTCAAAGAGAGAGAGGAAAAAAAGAAATATGGAATTTCAAAACAAGATGATATGTTGTTCTTATAATGCGTATTCTTATCTTCAAAGTAGTCGCTCAGATTACCAGATTGATCAAGCAATGTATAAACACTTTGTTGCTTTCACTGAACTAATATAAATTACTATTACAGTTATCATAACTATCTTCTGTATATATTCATATCCTTTATTTTACATATCTCCCCTTCCTTTCTCTCTTTTTTCCCATCCCAGTTGTTCTTTCCTTTTGAGCAGTTCCTTTCTCTTTCACTTTAATCTACTAAACCTTTTGAATCTTATTTATTCTTTCAATTTCTTACACTAGGGAGATAATACAATGTTTACACATGCAAATCTAAGTTCTTTCTTTTTTTTATGGCTCAGCCTACCCTGGGGGTGGTGCCAGGGATTGAACTGGCACAGCATGTGGCGCCGGGGATCAGACTGGGGTCCCTGCAGTTGCCTAAGCTTGCCTAAGCAGGCACTTTAGAATGCTGAGCCATCTTGCTGGCCCCAAGTCTGATTTATTTCACTTATGAGTATGGTCTCTAGTTGAGTCCATTTATCTATAAAAACTTCAACTTTATCTTTCTTTGTAGCTGACTAGTATATTTTATATACTAGTACATTTTATACAGTGGCGCATCATGTGGTGCTGGGGATTGAACCGTGGTGCCTGTGGTTGCCTAAGCTTGCCTAAGCTTGCCTAAGCAGGGATGCTTTAGACCATTGAACTATCTTGCCAGGCCCAAAACAAAACATTTAGCTATGATAAATGTGCTGCTATAACGTGAGTGTGTATCACTGGTATGATGCTTTTATTTCTTCTGGGAAAATAAAAGGGGAATAGCTGGGTCAAATGGCAACTCTACTCCTAGATTTTGAGAAATCTGCATACTGATTTCCACAGTGTTGTACCAGTCTACACTACCACCAACAATGGAGAACAGTTTTTTCTTCTCTACAGCCATGCTAGCTTTTGTTATTGGTTGATTTCTTTTCCTCCTCCCCCCCCTCCTCTTCCTCTTCCTCCTCTTCCTCCTCCTCCTCCCCTTTCCCTCTTCCCCCTCCCTTTCTT
>PVKN010026815.1:0-13707 GCA_004027915.1 Capromys pilorides | reverse complement strand
CATACCTTGTATACTCTAATAGGTTGTTTTAGCCATTTTATGAACTAAAATGGGCTCCTTGCTGTTTGACTGGTGCTATAGTAACTTTGAGACATAAATCACAAAAGATCTAATTCCAGAAATCTTCAAGAACAGTGTTGAATCTCAGTGATGCTGGAAACACCAAACTGCAGTTCCCGCTTTGATTGCTACTTGCTTTGCAGAGTTCTTGATAAATGACATAAAAACACTGGACAGGCAGAGCTTAGTGATAGAGTACTCGTCTAGCAGGCCTGGGCTCTGGGTTCAGTCTCCAGCACAAAAAAATTCAGACAAACAAATGCATCCTACACATTGGCCAGATGTCTAAATGATTTTATCAATTACAAAATCTTAAGATGACTTCTGCAAGCTGTGTTACGCTTTTTGGTGGCACGTGCTTGGGTGCACAGTGCATGCACTCACTGTGGGGAGCTGGTATGCGGCGTCGTCCCACACTTAGATCCTTGACTTTCCTTCCTCCTGCTCCCTTCCCTCCTCCCAGCCCTGGAGCCCAGCCCCATTCCACATAGCCTGTCTCCTGTTGTCTGTCATTTTGCAAGAAAGCAGGCTGTGCTAGAAAGGTGGAGTGGCAGCACCCCTGATGGAATAATAGGTGGAGAAAAGCTCTTTTCCCCTTCGTTTAGTATCGACACAAATTTTTCTCTCTTAAGACAAAATGTTCACAAGCTGTATGTCCTGAAGTTATTCTCGGTTTCTAAATTTGGATTAAGATAATCTTCCTTAAATTGGTTATCTAGCACCTCCTTCACTTGTGTGCTACTTATTATCCATCAGTGGATATAATTCTCAAATATATTTGCTAAAAACAAAAATGTTTTAAGAAAGTAAGCTTAAGGTTGACGTGGTGATCTCCTCCCTCAAGTCATTAATTCTTGTGAATAGTTTCATATGCAGTAAGCATATGAAAATGTTACATTGGATTCTGTTTGGAAAAAATTTCAAATTATGGTTGCGATTTAAAGAAATTACAAAAAGCATGGGAGGGAAAGTACACCTATATGTGTAGGGGAAAAAAATCAACATTTTTCTCTCCAGTTTTCTTTCTTTTTTTTTTTTTTCTTCTTTTTTCTTTTTTTGGTTTTGTTTTATTTTGTTTTCTGAGATAGAGTGTGACTGTAGCCTAGGCTGGCCTCAAACTTGGGGATCTTCTTCCTCCTGCCCCTTTGTGCTGGGATTCTAGGTGTGTGCCCTCACCGTGCTCCCCCCTTTTAATCCATGTCTTTGGAGTTTGTTAGAGTGTAAGAACAGTAGTAACCTCTCCTTCCCTCATAAATATTATACATGTCCAGTCAGTCCATGTACCCTGAATCTCACAATAATTCTGCTAATTGCAAAAACGTTTCAGAGTTTGTTCTTTGGCACCAGGAATCAAGCTCAAGGCCTCGACTTGCTGGGTGGGCCCCTCGCTGCTATGCTCTATCCCCAGCCACGTGCACGTCTTTTAAGCGCACACACACACACACACACACACACACATATACACGTTGATACTTTGGGAAGTTGAGCAAACGTTAAAAACAAAGCAAAAGAAATGTATAATCAGCAAACAATGGTTTGTTTTAATTTGTTTGGCATTTTGCAGTATGGGGATTTAATCAGAGCCTTCGCGCTCGGCTACATTATTTGTCTGTCTCTGATTCGTCTGCCTGCCTGCCCGTCCGTCTGTCCATCTGTTTTGGGGCACAGTCTCTTTAAACTGCTCGGTTGCATAGACTATGCTCAAATTTGCGGTTTTTCTCGGCCCCTAGTGCTGGGATTACAGGTGCGTGCCACCACACCTAGCCTGACTACCTGTTTTAAGGAGGCAGATCTTAGAAAGAGAATGGAAATTTAGGGATATATCCCACTCTATGTTTTACTTAGTCAGATTTTAAAGGAACAGTGGACATGAAACTAGAAATAATTTTAAAAAGAATTTTCCTTATAAACTGTCTTATTTCCAATGAAGAGCAGATAAATTCTGAGTTTCCATTGTGTGAAAGCTTTGTAACTCCATGTACTCTTAATCAAGTATTACAAATGTAAAAATGAATTACTGCATAAAGCCAAGAACTGTAGATCTGAATACTGAACATTTGCTTTAGAACTGTATAGACATTTGCTCATCTATTAGAGTAGCAGAGCTTTAGCAGAAGACATTTTAGATTTTGTAGTTGAGTAAATCTGATACAGTAGTCTTAAACTTTGGGACATAGCTGGATTGTCTACAGTAAAACTGATTTTTGTTGAAATATACAATGTCTAAAATTAGAGTACTGATCTAAAATTTGTTAAACCTTTTCCTTTCTCAAAGGCTGTTAGAATAATTTGACACTTTCAAAAATGGGAAAGTAAGCAAGTTATAGGAAATTTAGCCAGAACTTAATCATGCTTCTTTTCTGTATTTCAGAGGTCAAATGGTTCTTATAGGGTATTTGACTTTTGCAGTGGAGTAATTTTAGGCTCATTTTCTTCTGTAACATAAAAATGTAAAGACCTTTCGTATTGAATTTGTAAATCTTAGGTAATCTGGGGCACATTTGCAGTCGGAGTTCTCTGCATTACAGTTAAAACCAGTGGTCGCAGCTTGGTCTGGAGAGAATTTTTCCGGGTGGCTCATATAGGAAAACATGAGTTTTCCTATTTTGCCCAGTGGCTTTATGGATCCAGAGCCCAGCCATGGGCATTGATCTTTCTGTTTCTCTCCTCTCATGTAAAACTTAATTCCCATGGGTAAAAAAAGACCTTAAGGGCTAGGGATTTAGCTCAGTGGTAGAGCCCTCACTTTGATGCCCAGCAGACCCTGCAAGACTGGGAGAGCCAGATGCAGTGACACACACCTATAGTCCTGTTTCAGAGGTTGAAGCAGGAGACTGAAAGTTGAGGGCCGCCCTTGACAATATAAGGAGATCTTCTCTGTAAAAAAACAAGCCAAGCCAAAAAACATTAAGATAGTATGTATTTTGGCTTCATATAACATTGGTACTCATCATTTAGAAAAGTAAAGAGAATGGGAATGGATATAGTGAGAAGTTTTAAAACACTTCAGCTAGCTTTAGGTTTTTAAATTCTCACTGTGTCCAAGAGAAATGAGCAGTTGTACATACATAAAACAAAAGTTTAGAAATAACTAAAATACTTCTGGCAAGTAAATAAGCAATTTAGTATGTCTTTATAGTAGAAAGTTAGTGATAAAAATAATAACTATAAGTTAATACCAGAATAATCTCTAAATGAAAAGGAACAGGCAGTGCGATCCCATTTATAGAAAACTATAAAATGCCAACTAATCTGTAATGCAGAAAGTAGTTGATTAGTTTTTAAGGGTGGGAGTGGAGGATAAGAAGCAGCAAGAGAATATTTAGGGAGTGATTGACTTTATTATGGGTGAGTTGCAGAAGTGTACACATTGTGTACTTTGTGTGCAACTTACTCAGTTAACTCTTGGGAAAGCTTTTCAGAAATTAGTGTGTCTTAGCATGATGCGTGGTTATTGTCACGAGATGTTTCAGACGTCTATTGAATGTGCAGGACCGAGACATCTATAATGTGTGTGTGTGCCATCTGTATCACCAGCCTTGTCGCATTATGTTTGTTTTATGACAAATAATGCCACCACTCGTCATTACTAGTAAAGGAGCATTGTTTTTTCTTTCTTTGATCCTCATATTAAGTCTGTGTGAATCTTTGAAATGTTTCTGTGGTCCTTCTGGAGTTGATTCATCTCCTTAGTTTGCGCAGAATGATTTACCTTCTTATTCACATTCTCTAAGTTGCCTTTTGTGAATTGGAATAGGTGGTTCTGCAGTATCTGCTGACTGTATAAATTCAGTTGTTAAATCAGGCAAAAAGTAAAGATTAAATAAAGATACAGTAGCACACATCTGCAATCCTAGCTACTCAGGAGGCTGAGATGAGAGGACTGTATTTTTAAGGCCAGCCTAGACAAGATTGGACTCTATATCCCCTGCCCCCCCAAATCCAAAAAACATACAACTTCACCAGTGAAAGATTAGCTTTGAGCACATATAGTGCCAAAATTCAGGGAGCAAAACTCTAGTCTGCATAACTCTTAGTTTTAATGTTGTAAAATAATTTTGAAAAAGACTATAAACATTGTAGAGGCATTGAGCCAGTTCATTTATGTCAATAAGGATTTACAGGTTAATAAATAATACTTTGTTCTAAAGTCACTCTCCCACTTTGTGAGGTAAGAATGGAAAGGATCAAACAGAAGATGGAAAACAAAGAGCATCTCCAGAAGCGCTGAGGAGACTAGAAAAAAGTTACAGAGATGAGTGTGAATGAATACCTTTGTAGGGAGGAGAAAGAGGTGGCCAGAGCTGTCAGAGTCACAGATTATGCATGAGTAGGAAGTGGAAATGGATGTGCCTGGGTAGGAGCTCCACTGTGCTGTATTTGGAATTTTGACCATGATGCCATGAGGAAGACCTGACCAAGGATGCGCCGTCCAAAGTCAGTGAGTGCTCTAAAGGCCCCACCCAAAGGCAAAGACCGTTAATCAGTAATAGCTCCATTCTAGGTAGTTGTATCATCTTTCCTCCCTCAAATTTCTCAGCAATCTCAGCATCAAAATGATGCAAGCATTTTTTAACACTGACAGATGTTGCAGTTTGCTGGAGTTAAGAAAAAATTATATGATGTATCTATCAGGAATTGGAAAGATCCTTGTATGTGTTTCAGATGATCGATTATGAGTTTGTAAAGAAGACAGAAACCAGATGAGAGCTAGTGGAGCATCCTAATGAAGAGAGAAGAGTCTGGGGGCTTGAGTTTAGAGAGATGACTAGGAGTGGGTTGTAGAGTAAGTTGGAAAAAAGGTTGCAAGATGCTACAGGGAGAGTTTCTAAGTCAGTTCTAGGATGTGACTGACACGGTTTGCGATTGAAGCACATTAATGAAGCAGTCATGTCATCATCAAGGACTGTCCAGGAATTTCAGCTTTGGATTGTTAGAAGTGTGTTCCTAGTTCTTGACAGGCTGATAGATGCTGTTCAGAAAAAGTGAAACATGCTCATTAGCCTGAGCATGATTTATGATCGGAGCGGTGGTTTGTTTTCCAGTAACAAGATCTTGGAGGCTGTGTGAGTGGAGTGGTAAGAGTAGGTGGAAAGGAAAACCTCTGGACTCTGAAAGGCCCAAAGCCTGGTAGGAGGCGTAAGATACATGTGTGTGTGCCGTGGCAGGAGGCCCGGGGCCGGCTCCAGAATGCCCCCGCGGTAACTTAGGAAAAGCCCTTCCATTTATCAGGAAAGGGGGCATAATAGTCTTGAGGCATTCAGCGGAGACTGTGGAACCAATCTCAGAATATATACAGGGAGGATCAAATTTTAGAGAAAAGGAATTTTGTTGGTATAGTTATCAAAGTATTAAAAGTTGACGTAACGTATACTTCTTTATCAGTATAAGCAACACTATCTAGAAGCGTGTTTTACTAAATGTAATTACAATCACAATGAGTATGGATGGTGTTTTACGGTGTTTGCACCGTTACATTATGTCCTATTGAATGTTACTGTTGCCTACATCCAGATAGGCAGAAGTTAACAAAATTAAGGTATAATTTTTCTTCCTCATCCAAATTCACAGACCTTTGAATTCTTTCATTCTGGTTAAGAAACTAGTTTTAAGAACCCGAAGTTGAGTGTGAATAAAAAGAAGTGGTTCTTGCATGAGAGAAGTGGAAGTCTTGGGATGGCAGGTGGGGGAGGGGCTTGCAGGATGGGCCTGTCAGTGGCAAAGGGCAGGGGCTGGGCCAGAAGGCTCTGGTTCTTTTTTTTTTTTTTTTTTTTTTAAGGGCTTATTTCACATCAACCCAAAAAGTGGAGGGAAAGGAAGCTGATAGGCACAGTGAAAACTCTTACCAAAGCAGTGAGCAGATGAATAAGGATGCAGTGAAGATAAAATGCTAGGCTGCCCAGAGTGGTGGGCACTGCTGTGGAGGCCTGGCCAAGCCAGTGTACACTCTCCCCCATGGTTCAGAAGCCTGTTGAGGCCAGCTGTGGGGGGGACTCATAGCAGCAGCCCGTAAGTTTTCTAGGTAGAAATCTGCTGAGCAGTTATTGGATACCCTTGAAAACATAGTACCCCATTTTATTTAGGGTGAAGAACCTTTGGATTCCTATTTGTACTTCTGATCCCCTTCTATTCCCCCTTTGTCCTTGCTAGGTGATAAAACACACTCTGTCCAGCTCCAGATAGGAAAACCTAAAGTCAAAGGGAGATACTTGATAGCAAAGTACAACACAGTGTTGGGGATGGAGGGAATGGTGGCTGCCTTATAGTAAATCATGAAATGTTTTTTTCTGCTTTATTTTTATTGCTGGTCCCAAACAAAACCATATGAGCATTGGTGAGTAAATACAAACTTTAAGGAATGTTTTCAGACCCTACTTGCCATTTTATTCCAGAGGGCTTGGGACTATCTCGCGGGGGGTGGGGGGGCGGGTGGGGGGGTGGAGAGAGAGAATAGCAAAGTAAATCTAGCAGAACATGTATATTTTTGGCCTAATAAACTAGATAAGCTTTCAAATAACGACTTAATTTTCAGTTACTTGACATGTACAGAAGAATTTGGTCATTCTAATTGGAAAATGTATTAACTTTAAATGTTAGTACTTAAACTTTGTATATACCAAGTTACTCTAAGGTACATTTTTATTTTTATGTTTGACAGTAAATCAAGTAATTCATAGAGTGATTCTCTCTGTGTTTGTTGTTCACTTAAGGAGTTGGCTCTCCGCAGCCAGTTGCCAACCCTGGAGCAGGATGGCGGGACTCCAAACCCAGTGTCTTCTCCTGGCCTGTCTCAGGAACTAAGAACAATGACGACCAACAGCTCAGATCCTTTTCTTAACAGGTTGGTGAGAGTGCTCCTGACCAATATTTGAAAAAGCTCACAGCTTTTAAGATTTTTCTATTTGAGTTTGTCCTTGGCCGTTTTGAACAATTGTGTGGGCCAGAAAACAGCTATAAATGATTCTCTCCATAAATGGCAAGGGCAGTAAAAGCTGAGAACTCAAAGCCATCTCCTGTGAGGGGAAATGAGCTGTTCAGACTTGTGTAGAGAATGTTTACTCGGTTACAGCGTGTTTGCTTCTGCCTGTACTGTTAATAGTTACTTAAAAATTAATCATGAAAGCACATGTGAATACCTTTCTGTGAAAGCAAGTAAACTGTAACTTAAACCTCATTATGACTTTATTTTAGTACTTAATTTTGACAGAAATTTTCCATGTAGCCATTCAATCTGAGAGGTTTCATCCAGCCACATTATAAGGCCTTGTATTCTCTTAAGGGCTGTAGTTCTGGAAGGTGAAATAGAAAGTTGTGTACTTCTGGCCTGGGAGAACCCAGAACCTGCCTGGCAAGCACAAAGTCCCAAGTTTGATTCCCAGCACCAAAAAAAAAAAAAAAAAGTTGTGCCTCTTTCATAAATTCATCAAAATTATTTACAGTATTTGAAGGTAACAGTGTAGAATGCTTCTCTGCGAGTTATCACTGTTGCTGGGGGTTTCGTAGACATTGTAGTATGTGAGCTGCTATGTTGACAGCTGCAATGTGAAACATAGTATTTGTCCTCTTGATTAAAACATTAAAATTCACTTTTAGTTTATAAAATAGCTGTGGAGTGTCATTTTTAAAAAAAATATGGACTATTTTGTGGTTTAGATTTCTTTTTCCCCCATTAACCAATTGTAAGCAACACACTACTTAAAAGATACTTCGGTTTAGAAAAGTTATGTTATCTTTTTACATCTCTGCAGTTGAACGAAAAACTTAATGATTCTAAGAAGAACAAAATACCCTGTTAAATATTTAGAATAATGAAGTGTATGTCCCACCATTCTCCCCCCACCCACGTTTCTTTTTTTTTTATAACCCGGGGATCAATCTCAGGACCTTGTGCTTGCCAGGCTGGCGCTTATGCTACTGAACTATATCCCTGGCTGTTCTCCCAATCTTGTACTGTAGCCTAGCTGAGAATTTTTACTTTGAAAGTCTTCTCAAACGTATTTTAAGTTTATATTTAATCTTCTGACAGACGTATACTCAGTGTTTAAAGGTGGACCTAAAATTCAGGGCATTTTCACAAGCTCGTAGTTCTGAGGAAAGATCATGAGTGCAAAATGTATTCTTTCACAAGGTAGATTTCAGCTCCAGGTAAGCCCAGTGCCAATTTAGTGAAGGCGTATGTTGGTCTAGGATAAGATTAAGCTATTCTTCAAGTAAGTGGGTAGGCTCTATCCTTTTATCAGTGTTTTGTACAAATTCTTTCTTAAAACTTGACAAGAGCTGGACTGTAGTTTGAGATTCTTTTCTGGTAAGATCACAGCATAGCAGATAATCAGTTTACTATTTTAAGGTGTAGCTCCTAGAGTTAATCTCTCTAGTGCCCCCAGTTTCTAAAACGAAACATCTAACCATGACATGTTGGTTTTTCTTTATTAAAAATACTCTAGATGATTTCTCAATAACTTAACCAGTTGCCTTACACTTCCTCTTTAGGCCCTAAGCATTTTTGTTCCCCTAACTTGGCGGGAAATGGACTGACTAGTGGTCTAGCAGTCCTTTATCTCCTTCTTGTTCTGAGACCCCAAGGCCAGCTCAGATTACCCTTTACACAAACAATTCATACAGACCTGTATGTAATTTATTGGTATATTTGTTGGTCTTCCGCACCAAAGTTGTGAGCTCCTTAAAAAGTAGCATTTGCAATTTGTTGTTATTGACCTCTATCATCATAGCCTAGTCTAGTGCCCGTGATAAAGTAGCAGATAGCAAATGCTTACTTAATGAGTGGATCTTGCAGAAGGTGGGGATCTCTACAGGTGATTCCTGGTCAGGAAAATGGCCCTATGGGCCTCCGTAGCAATGCCCATGTGCTTCCCTTGTGGACTGAGCTCCACACACTTCTGTAAATTCATCTGGTCTATATTGGCTTCATGTCTAGTGTATGCCCTTTGCTGGAAAATAGTGAGAAGAGAGAAGTGATTTGGACAAGGCCCTTGTCCCAGATCAGGGCATTTGAAAATAAAAACAAACCACTTCCTGTGGCCTTTCCACACATAGCTGTGTTATGTACACATGGTCTCAGACACAAGTTTGTGCTTTCTTGGATATGTACAAGGCTTTTGAATCTTGCCTAGTCTGGCAGCAGCTTTTGGTAAATAGGAGGTTACAGTATACAGTGAAGGGGGTGGGAAGACAAGGCAAATGCATGAAACAATTCACCCAAGAAAGCTGGGGTGCTCAACATTGAGCCTTCCACAATTAAAGCTTAAGATTGTTGTTCCTAAACTTTGGTTATAAGTTAAACAGTCGCTTAAGTGTCTGAGATGTAGGAAAGTTAAAGTTTATGTTCCGCAACCATTAAGAAAAATAACTGTTGCCTGGGATTTTGTCAGTGTCAGCTGATAAACTTTGTGCTACCACATGAGGCAGGCTTTCTATTTGTGAAAATTATGTTCTCAGGATATTTACTTTCCTATAGGTAAATCTAGAATTTTTCTCACTTGACCTAAAACAAAATCTGTCGTGGCTTATGTGTTTCCTCAAGGAATGTGCTTTGCAGTGTCCTGCTTGGTGATCTTACCCACAGATGGAGCCGTATGGCTGAGGGTTCTGGGTTCTTTGCCCATGGCAACAGCAGCAAGGAAATTGGGCTATGGGAGTTCTTTTCTTAGTGGCGGAAAGTCATCATCTGTTTTGGCCCAGTCCAAAAAGGAGTTCTGGTTCTTTATTTTGGATTAGTTTTTCTTTGGCTTCAGTTCTCTGTGTAAGAGGTAGGAATTTTAATGAGTCTAGTGCAAGTCTGTCTCACTGCCCAGCTAAGGCTTGGGTTTTGACCTCTCTGCCAATGTCACCACCACCTGGGAATTGAGACTGTGGAACCAACTGTACATTTGCGGAGCTTGTTAGATCCCTACTGCTACTCTTTCGCACTCTCCCCACCCCCATCATCAGATGACACCCAGGGTGCCTATGCAAAAACTCCTTGTCAGCTGGAGGAACTAACTGGATGGTCATCAAAATGAAAGGCCTTGGAGCCCCTTTGAGCTGCCAGCTTCAATTAAGATTAACTCGAATATTTATTGCATAGTTTAGGGCTGCATATGGCCCTGAAGGAGAATGCTTGTTTTAGCCTTTGCAGGTTAAGCATTGTACTAATCTTTTTTGAGAATCTTGATACTTAGTAGATATTTATTTTGCCTTGAACTGATTTAAATTTTTTAGCATTGAGTCTTTTATTGAGTTTTTGTTTGTTTTGTTTTGTTTTGGGCAGGACCAGGGTTGGAACTTACAACCTTGCACTCACCAGGCAGGCACTTGTGCCCCGGCGCTATCTCCCCAGCCCATGTTTGGTTTTTCTTAGTATAAGTTTGCAGTCCGTAATGATTACATCTGTCATGGGAAGTTGGTACATGTATACAGCACATCTTTTTACATCCCCTCCCCTCCTGCGCTGGTACTGTGTTTTTAACTTTTGTCACGGTTGTTGTCGTAGCGGCACCTATCACTCTCGAGATGAAAGTACAGACAGTGGGCTCAGCATGAGCAGCTACAGTGTGCCTCGGACCCCAGATGACTTCCTAAACAGTGTTGATGAAATGGACACAGGTTAGTACTGTTAATCCCTCTTAGAAATCAGACTTTGAGTCACATATTACCATCAGACCTGGCAACATGTGAGCAAAGGTTAATCAGGAAACAAAACTGTGTAAACTTCAGTGCAAATTGAGACTTCTTTGTTTTTTCTATATGGTGTTTTCCCAGCTTTTAAATATCATAGATTGAGTATCTTAGTTCTATTTGGGTAAAACTGACAACATGACATTTTAACATGTAAATTGGTAGGATAATTGAGGTCTTTATTAGAAGCCTCCTTCTGTCATTATAGATTCATGTTCTTAATTTTGGAGACTTGTATTCATAGTTTCCATGTGAGCTATTGTCTGTCCTTCTCTAAGGATTTGGGGTCTAATTTAGGTGTTGTGAGGCTCAGGAAATTAAATGAGAAGGACTTGATGGTAAGCCCCCCCTCCCTACTTTATTGTCATAATATTTATGAAAGTCTTACAGGACCTACGCCATAAACAAACACCTTGCAGAGGTAGTTAAAGAGCCACTTCTCCTATGACATACTGCTGATGGCTCCCCTGAGTTTGATAACTGAGAAAGCACGGGAACTGGCAAGCAGCTCTTTGGCTAGCTAGGTCGTTAGCTGACCACTTGTCTTCTGAAAGTGGCTGACAATCCTTTGTCTCTATCGTTATCCAGTCGTGACAATGATGCTGCATACATCCACAGCACCATCTCTGGATGTCCCGAGAATTTAAATCATCCCTAGGAGCCCCTTCAGATCTGACTTACACAGGCCGCTGACCTTTGCTCCTCATGTCTGCATTTATTCTCCAAACCTCTGGAGCTTTTCTGAACACATTCTCTGCTGATGTGAGGAATGCTAGTACAGTCATATACAAAAAAGGTTCTGTGGCCAGGTTAGTTTGGGAAATCTAGAAATACAGCTAGAAGGATTTACAAGGATTTCTGGGTATCTTGTTTTGTTATTATAAATGTAAATCTCCATGATCAGAATGTTTTATTTTAGCGTTGACTGAAGGGTGCAGCAGAGAAAAACAAGTCTGTGCTGTCTGTGAAGCACATGATGTTACTGTGTTCGGGGATATCTGACAGCCAGTGGTGTAAGGCTGCGCTTGCGTGGTTGCTGCTGCTTCCCCTGCTGCATATTATTTCTAGAGGGATTTTTTCCACAAGGCCCTTCACTGTTTCATGCTTACTATTAAGCATTCAGACTCTACGTTGGATATCTGGGCAGTGTTAAGGTAAACCTGGTGTTGTCATTTCATTATCTGTGTTGTTTAAGTTCTGAGCGCCAGTCCAGGTGAGTCGGGTCTCTTCCTTTGTCTGTATGCTCATGTGATGCTGCTTTGATGTTAGATTTTCAAAAAATCACCGCACTGTCTTTCTCCCTCTGCTCAATTAGGCGATACGATCAACCAAAGCACCCTGCCCTCACAGCAGAGCCGTTTCCCGGACTACCTTGAAGCCATTCCCGGAACAAATGTGGACCTTGGAACACTGGAAGGAGATGGGATGAACATAGAAGGAGAGGAGCTGATGCCCAGTCTGCAGGAGGCTCTGAGTTCTGACATCCTTAATGACATGGAGTCTGTTTTGGCCGCCACCAAGCTAGATAAAGAAAGCTTTCTTACATGGTTATAGAGCCCTCAGGTAGACTGAATTCTAAATCTGTGAAGGATCTAAGGAGATGAGACATGTATACCTGAAATTTCCAAATAAGCCCGTTAAAATTTTTCTGGCTAATACAGAAAAAGATGAACAAACGTCCAGCAAGATTCTTTCATCCATTATTTTGCTCTTCCTTGTCCATTGCTGCTGTTAATATATTGCTGACCTCTTTCACAGTTGGCCCTAAAGAATCAAAAGAAGTTTTTTTTGTTTCTTTGCTACTCTAACTACTGTTCCTTTGGGGGCTGGGGAAAATGAGCCTGCTGGGATGATGGGCGCCATTCCTTTTGCCCAGTTAGATGTTCACTGATCGTTCTAACTATTTAGACTCGGAAGTCAGCATGCTTCACGTCACAGCATTTAGTTTGCTGAAGTAGTTGTTCCTTCAGCTGCTCTTGGTCAGTGGCAAAACATGCCTTCTGGTGTGGCAAGCCAGATGTACCTGGTGTGAAGTACTTAACGCTGACTTGAAGAGAGAGCTTAAACGAAGGCTGAAGACTGACTTTCAGTGGGTTTTTTTCCTTAGTGCTATCATTAGTCACATAGTGACCTTGATTTTATTTTAGGAGCTCGTAAGGCATGAGTCAATTTCCATAGAAATAATTATTGCCACATACTCTAGTATAGGTTTGAATGGCTATTTTTGTGAGTGTTTTATTTTTTGTTTGGCTCTTGGGGGTTGGGGCTTGGTTGGTTTTGTTTTTTCCAGAACCTAGGCAAATTACTATATTAGTGAATCTGTTTATAGCTGTAGCTTGAGAAGATTATCATAGTTTGGTAAAATCTGTGTTTCCTGGTTTTTGCCATCCTATTTAAATCTTGATTATCCGCTTTTTCTATATATTCACACACACTTGTAATTTTTATAATAGTGTGATAGCAGAATGTATCTTTTTTTAGGCTTCCCTACTTCTCCAGTTTATTTTTTAAGTGGTAGCTTTTAATGTATCTATTTAGAACACATGGGTAGTAGTTTATATTTCACAAGTAGCTTAATTCTGGTCGGGGAAATCTGCAAATGTTTAAGGTAGTTTAGTATTCCAGAAAGGGTGTTACTGTGGCTAGTGCCTAGAGGAGTTCCTTGTGCTCTCTGGACACATGATCAATATTATCTGATGAATTGAAAGATGGCTTAATCTCCCCTGGGACTAATTTGAATCTTGATAGGAAATTACAGAGTAGGTTTGTAATGTACATGGCAGAAGTAAGCTTCCTAGGAGTTTACCTTCCGTCAGCTCTGGAACTTTATCTTTACCTTAGTTTTAGAATTCTAGTACCTTTAGTTTTCATTTTAATGAACACAGTAAATACTAGTAGGTTGAAATAAGGTTTTATATAACTTAACTTTTTATGCTGAAAATTGACCCTGGGTAGTATGTAGATTACTGTATG
>PVKN010026814.1:0-12500 GCA_004027915.1 Capromys pilorides | reverse complement strand
CGGGTGTGACCCTGTTCTCTGACCTGTAGTCCACCTCCAGTCTCCCCACTGTCCAGTGCCACCTTTGAGCAGTCCCTCTCTTTGTTTGCCGCAGATCTAGCCAGGACCTACAGCTCGCCTCTCCATCCCATCTCTAGCCTTCTTTTTGGTCTGCTTCTTAGCCTTTTTTTTTTTTTTTTTAAATATTGCCAACAGATCTACTTTTTAAAGGAATGGATTAAAAGAAGAACACATGGGACACAGAAGTATGGCACAGAAAATAAATACAAATGAAGGCTGCTTTACTAAATGTTTTATAGCCACAACAAGCTATTACAGAGAATGTCCTGTATGCACCACAAAAGACACTCAGAGACTGAGAGGTCCCTTAGCAGGGGGGAAGACTTTCATTCTCTATATTTGGAATTTAGGCTGCAGTCCTTGGTTTTAGATGGATCACTGGGGTGCAGCCCAGGCTATGCTTTTTAAAAATAAATTTATTTATTTGGTACAGGGTCTTGCTATGCAGCCCAAACTCGTAATGATCCTCTTGTCTCAGCCTCCCTAGTGCTAAGATTACAGATGGGTACTACCATTCCTGGTATTGGTGGTCAGCATGGAGACCCTGGGGTTCCAGGGCTGGCATGGCATGTGGTACTGAGGATCAAACCTGGGTCTTTGTGCTTGCCAGGCAAGTGCTTAGACCACTGAGCTATCTTCCCATGCCCTAGTCCAGGCCTTGAACCAGATTCGATGGAAAAGATGGGACCAGGAGAGGCTGTGCTTCTTGTACAACTTCTTGGTGTGGGTATCAACGTCCCTTTCCACTCAGCTCCTGAGTGGCGCACTCCACCAAATCCTGTTCCACCTCTTCTGACATGTCCCCATCTCCTTCTTTGATCACCGCTTTTAGGTCACACAGGGTCTCTGTGAAACAAGGGCCAGCTGTCTGCAAGGGTTTCCTAGAGGAGGTATTGATACCACTTGGGCCGGGATGATGATGCGGTAGCTGCTGGAGCTGTGAGCTGAAGCTCCTCCTTAGCCTTTTATTTCTAGTGCCGTCTACAGTTTTGAAAAATTCAGGCCTGCTGTTATTGGGATGATCTGGTGCATAGGTTCCGATGAATAAAACTCTAGCTTTTGAAGCCCCTTGAGCTGCTTTGGATCGAATGAAGTCTGCTCTCCATTGCTTTGACACTGGGACTCCACTACACAGGGGAATGGGGTGAGCCCTGTGGGTGAGGCTGGCAGAGCTGCCAGACCCAGAATGGTGCCAGTGAAGTGTACATCTCTGTGATATAGGAGGCTGGGGTGCCTTGCACAGGAACCCTGAGGTGATGGTGGGCACCACAAGGAGCCCAGGGCTGGCAGGCAGAGGCCAGCACCATGGGAGGGCCCATGAGGCCTAGGAGGCCAGAGGCAGCTTGAGGCCCATGAGCCCAGAAGGCCAGAGGCAGCTTGCTGCAGAAGTGTGGCCATGGCTTCAGCCTCTCCCCTCCTTGACGGGAGGCTTGGTCTGCAGGAGCCAGCACAGATAGGCTGGGCAGCAGTCACCTGGGAGGGCTCCAGCTCAACCAGCCTGTGCACTACCTTGAGCTCCTGGGCAGCCGGACCCTGGCTCGATGGCTCCAAGAGGAGTCTGGGCTCCCACCTAGTGCACAACTTAGCACTGGCAGTGTCACTGTGTCACCTAGGATTTCCCATACATTCACTTCGCCTCTGAAGGGTGCACTAGGGTCCCCTGTGTCTGGCTTAGGGAGGTGGGGAAGAGATCAAAGTGCCGCTGGGCCTCTTCTGTCCCTGCATCTGGGGTCTGAGTGCTCCAGGCTATCAGCACCTAGAGGGACTGCGCATTCATAACTCTGTTCATCCTGCTTCCTGGGGAGGAGACAAAAGAAGCCGGCTCTACCCTGCCCAGGCTGCCAAGGTCTGCTGAGAGCTTCCTGGGAGTGTAGAGGAAGTGGACGGGCAGCTGCGCTGCCTCTTCCAGCTGTAGTTCCAAATGGAACAGAATGACAATATTGGCAGCTGTGGAGAGGGCAGTTGTCAGGGCCACATGTGGATGCTGTGGACCCTAGACTCTCAGGACAATGGCAGTGCCGAGCTGAGCACAGCCTATGAGAAACCAAGACAGAGCTCAAGGGGACCGCAGCCTCAGAGAGGAACTTCCGTGAGTGCTCCGGCCAACTGCTTGTGATGTGGGGATTGGTTACGTTTGCTGTGCTGTGAGGACTGGCCATGTATCCTGCCCAACAGCAGCCCCTGGCCCCTGCTGTTTAGCTTTTTGAGCTTTCAGTTCTCCTAGATCAATCTCTGTCCAAAAACATGAAATAGAAAATTTTGGGGATGTGCTGTTTCTAAGTTTCAGGCTGTACCCTGTTCTGCTTCCCTGATGGAATCCATCCTGCCCTGGCTCATCTGGAGCGTGCACCCTCTGTCCTTCTGTTGGTCACTCGGTGACCATCTCCTTTATCAGAGCAGCTATGGCAATAGCAGGTGCTTGTGCTCAAGGAGCTCTTACTTTACTTAATGATGCCCCAAAGGCAAAAGCAATGGCTCGAAGGAGGCTCCAGGGCATCTGGCTTTGCCCATGTGGAAAGCTCAGGGTGAGCAGGAAGTGTTTTATGTAGAGCGTGGTGTGATCTGCAGTCCTGGCATCCACTCAGAGCTTGGACCACATGCGTCGTGCTGTGCCTATATTTCTCACCCAATGCTAAGTCCTGGAAGTCGCTGCTCATGTCACCTTGTAGTGACTGTCCTGTGGAATGCAGAGAGGTTGCAGAGTGTCTGGGCTTTCCTCAAGCAGGCATGGGGTCGGTGTCCCATGCTGTCCTTGCACATGATGGCTCTGCCACTCTCCCTCTGTGTGCCAGGTTTGTGTCCTGGAGTCGGGATCCATGCTACTGGCCTCCAGGCAGCCTGCAGCTCGCTGTGCCAGAAAGCAGCAGGAGGGACCCATGGAAGATCTGGAACTGGAAAGTTCCACTTCCTCTTCTGCTGTCCCATGGCTGGGCAGCCACAGCACTGGGGAGCTGAGCTGTCTGGAGGAAAGCAGGAGAGGAGAGTTGGGGACAATGCAAGGCCACAGGAGGCAGGGACACCTAGAGGGCCTGGACATCTGGAGGGCAGTAAGACCCCCAGAGGTCTATCCTTGGGTGCTACTCCTGGTTTCAGTCACCCTAGGAGCACCTGAGTGGCCATAGCTAGCAGGTCATGGGACAGAAGAGTCACCACCAACCCTCAGGGTGGGGAGAAATCCTACAGTGCTGTCTACACATCCTGGTTTATTATAATTTAATAACTCCTTGTTTTAAGCCACTACATTTGGGGAAGTCTGTCATGTAGCAACAGATAATGGAAGATCTGGCAGGTTATTTTTCACCAAAAGTTATCTCCTCGGGATAAGTGGCAAACTAAAGCTTTTCAAAATTGGGACCACTTGGCCGTGTTCCTCCTGAAGGGGTGATGGATCCATGTTTGGAAACAGGAAAGGCTAATGTTTGAGGAAACCACATCCTGCTCTGCCTGCCTGGTGCTGTTGGGACTCCTGGCACCTGGGTGCAGAGCCAGTAGGTCAGTACCAGCCACCTTCTTGGGAGACGGGGACATGGCTTGTGCTCTGTGTGGGGAATCACATGTCTTCTGTCACAGACACTAATTCAGTGGTGCTCTTGGGCTGAGGCAATAGGAAGGGAAAGGATTGGTTGTCATAGAGAGAGGAGGCTTCTGCTTTGCCCAGGGTGGGAGCCTCAGGGACAGAGCTGCTGAGCCAGGGCTCTCGGGAAGGTGGGCCTGCAGCAGGGCTGTCTCAGGATGCAGGAGATATTCCGCTTCTCCGTGTTTTGGGGAGGTCATTCAGCTCTGTCCTGCTGTTGTGAGCACAGCGCTGTAGCCCTGTTCCAGCTCTCAGACCATCTCTGCTGAGGCGGGAAGATAGAGCAGGCCGTGTCTATCCTGGGCTTCTCCTGGGATCATTACCCAGCTATGAAGCCCCGGGAGCCCAGGAAGCTCCTCTTCCGCAAGGGCTGCTTCTCTCATACCCTCCAGGAGCCAACAGGTGGTGATCACAGGCCACAGAGAGCCCCCCATGAGTGGCGTGAGGCCTGCACTTTCAGAGAAACTCTGTACTCAGTGTGATGTACAGCAGACAGTGACTCAGATGTTGCCATTTCTCCAGGCTCTTTGTCAACTTTATCTCTGTCGCTGAGAGCTGCCTATACACTGAATAGGCCCAGTCCTCTAGGTAGCGCTTGTACTGGGTGGAGCTGGAGTCCTGTGGGCAGAAGATCCAAGCTCAGAGACAGATGAGATGGCTCAAACTTTGTAGGCATGTGAAAGCAGGGAGGAGGGCAGGGGCATGGCTGGCAGCCAGGACTGGCGTGAGGCCAGGCTGCTCAGAAAGAAGCAGTGAGGGTCAAAGCTCCAGAAAGTTCTGGACGCAGTAGCCTAGCTCAGTAGGGGGTGCTCCGAGGCAGGAGCCATTGTTCTGGTGGTGGCAGGGATGGGTCCAGTGGAGGAACGGACAGTTTGGACCATTGCAAGGCACCAATGGGAGGCAGGCATAGGTGAGAAGAGTCCCTCGATATTTGCTGTGGGTCCTGTACCAGTGATGACAGTGTGGAAACCTCAATGTCATATGTGTCAGGGTCATTGGCATTGGCTGGCCCCATGTATTCCACTGCACATTGCTGCCCAGGACACCTCTCAGCCCTGTGAGTTTTTCCAGATTTAAAGCCCTTACTGGCCAAGGTGACCTCATGGGACCTTGCCATAGCCTCTCCGGAGTTCATGAACCTCGGGACTTGGTGAATTCCGGCGTGCTGTAGAGAATTCTCCACTGATGTGATTTACGCAGACGCACTCCAGGTAAGGCCCCACTGAGCCGAAAGATACTCTTACCTTTAAAGCATGTTGTCTTTCACGTGCTTTCCACTATGTGTCCAGGAGAAGCAGGTTTTTCACTGAAAGGATGCACACAATTGTGTACTATTTGTAATGGAGACAAAGAAGTCATAAAACAGTTTTCACCTGGCATTCCATTCTACTTTGCTTATAAAAATGCTGGAGGTGACATGGTGCCTGGAGCTGAGCAATTTGCTTCTTTGCAGTGTGCAGCCTTCATTTCCTCCAAGATATCCCCGGTACCCCCTGAAAATAGCAGCCCTCACTGGCTCCTAGGCCCTGTGAATGTGCATGTTGTGACAGCTTGGTGGGAGCTCGGATGGAAGCTCACCTCACCATCTGTTGCATCCTCTGTAAGGAAGAGTAGAGGCAGAGCAGAGCAGAGTAGAGCGAGAGGATGGCTTTTAGGTCTGAAGCAGGGATAGAGAGCCCAGGGCACGCATCCCGTGCACCCCATGCTGTTGACGGGGTTGGCTGCCCAGAAATGGTTGCTTCACTTGCTCTCTTCTGGCAGCTCCCCTTCCCTACCCCCAGCTGGTTCAAAATCCAGGAAAGGTCAAGACACAGGTGGCCTGGGGAATGGAATGATGCCCTGAACGGCTGTGGAGTCCTGCTCCTCCTCTGGGTATTGTCCTCAAAATGGTTAAAAACCCAGAAACTCCAACTTCCCAACACTGAGTTGGATCCCCACTGCCCACTTTGGCTGTGGGACCTCACTCCCTGTGCCTCAGTTTCCTCACCTCAGAGGGTACAGTGACAGCACTGACTTGAGGGTTGTTGAGGATCCTGGATGAGGGAAGGTTCTTTCACGTTCAGCTCAGTGCTGGGGACTGGTGACAGTGGCTTGTGGGTGCTGACTCAGTTCGCAGGGTTCTCTGCTTGGCAATACCTTTTTATTAGCCTTCTTACAAAGAGCTAGAAGTATTCAGAAAAGCACATTTCTTTCTTAAAAGGACATGCTATTCTTATAAACGTTGTCTGACAGGGCTTCCTTCTGTAGACCGTTCTTCCAGGAGACCTGCTTCTGGCTCTCATAAGTTTCTCTTTCCTTTGTAAAATTTTGCTTTTCAAGACCTTACACACAACCAAGAATCTGTTAACTCCATACAGAGAGGCCACCCAGGTAGGTTCCCAAGTCCTGGTTAATGGGTCATGGTGAAACACTCAAAAGGGCCCCAACCATGCCGTAGCCTGAGATTTCCAGCTATTGTTGGACAATCACCACTTTCTTGACAAACTAGATGGGAAGAAACTAGACAGGAAGAAAAGTGCATTCCAAAAGTTAAAATAGTTCCACTCAGGTGGCATTGCATGATGAAAGTTGGAGATGCTTCTGATGGCAGATGCCATCATACCCACTGGTGTGCTTATTTATCCCTGTGGGCTGCTTTCTGTCATACCCACGGCCCTGAGGAGGCTGTGTGAACCTTGGACAAAGAAAGGGCCCCTGTCCTTCCTGGCCTGAGCACTCTAAGACTCCTCACTGTTTTCCTACTCCTCTATCTCCTCTCCAGCCTAACTTTATGCTGACCTGGATACCTCTGGCCTCAAACTTGTCAAGTGGTGCTGCGTGCTTTATCCTGTCAGCACTTTGGTGTGTGTGTGTGTGAACCAAACCAAACAGCCCCTGGTCACACACGAGAGTGCAAAGACAGGCCTGCTGCAGGCGCTTGGGGAAGAGCGGTGGGGAGGCTCACTTTTTGTGAGATGGGGAGGGTGTGGTGTCATAAAGAGAGCCGTGTGTCACACAGGGCCTCCACCCCGGGGGTGGTACAGACTCGATATCCTTGGCTTTCTGCATTTGCCTTTGTGTTCAGTGAACTGAGAGCTGACTGAAAATGCTAAGAAAGAGCATCTGTACTGGACATGGGCTGTGTAGGCACTGAGCAGCTATGGACTTTTTCCTTATCACTATTTGCTGATATTAGAATATAGCCATTATTTATTTGCACAATATCCACCTTGTATTAAATACCATGAATTCTACCCAAGGACGACTCCAGCTTGATCGCTGGTAGATTTTGGTATTTGTAGGAGTCCCAGAGCCAACCTCCATGAACACTAAGGGATGACTGTACATGCATTTCCACAGGTGCCTGGGTGGCTGAGTATATATTTCCTTTAGGTACCTGGATGTCTGGATATACATTTCCCACAGGTGTCTGGATGTCATCTGTATATATTTTCCCATAGGGACTGGGCACCAGGACATACATTTTCTCTAGGTGCCTGGTCATCTTGATATATACAGTATTTCCTCTAGGCACCTGGTACAGGGCTTCTGCTTGGCTTGCCCGAGAGCACAGAAAGTATTCACCGAATGTGAGCGCAGATCCTCTTGGTCCGCGGCTTGGAGCTCTCTGTGGTCCTCTTTAGACTCAACAGTGCCAGCAGGATTGCTGTCTCATCCCTCTTCTTCACACCACCTAGACACCACTGCTACTTCCTGCTTCATAAACCCGTCCCCTCATGGGCTCTCATACTTAGACCAGGCCCACACAGCTCTCTCCCCAGATGACAGTGGTCATCTTGTGTTCCACACCTGTTTCCTGTGTAGTTTTTCTAACCTGTTCTTTGTCCTGGAATGGCAATCTCCTTTCTGAAGCAAACCTTTGAACGAGTCACTGTAGACTTGATAACCCCTCAGCAGGTGTCCGTGGCCTCGGGGTAGCATCCTGGCCCCTGCAGTGCCTGTCCAGCCCTGCCTGCTACCCTGCTGCTATAGCAGATGAGGATGCAGGCCTTGGCCCATGGTACTTCTACCTGTCCCATAACTGTCTACCTCATTCTAAGACAAACTCCTGCTGCTGAACATACAGCACTACAGCCCTTGCCTACCCCGACCTTGGTGCACACACGTGGTGTGATATGGGGCTCATGATCTCTCACACTCCTTCCGCACGTCATTGCACTGGCATTATATCAGCTGCTCCCTCACAGGCTGAGCTCTGAGTGCAGACTCCTATACATGTCTGGTTCTTGGGTGCTCAGGCTCCAGCAGCCGTCTTAATGTGGAATGTCACCTGTGTTGTTCACAGCTGCATCCCCAGTATTGTCTGGCACGAAGTAGGTGCATCACTGTTCTTACTGAATGAACAAGTGAGTGCACAAGAGTGTGAGTGAGTGGGTCAGGGATAAAGCTCAGTGGCATAAGCATCTGCCTGGCAAGCACAAGGTCCTGAGTTCAATCCCTCACTAAAAAATGTGTGAGTGAGATGTAGTACATCTTGAGGGTTCTAACGTCAGCAAAGATATTTCCTGAGCCCATTTGCTCTTTCCTAGCTCTGTTTTTTTTTTCCCCAGGATGATGAAAACTACAAAAACATTATTGGGAGGCTGGGGAAATAGCTCAATGGTCTAAGCACCAGGCCTGGCAAATGCAAGAACCTGAGTTGAATCCCTGGTAGCACATGTTGTGCCTGCCTTGAAACCAGGCATGGTGGCACACGCCTGTAATCCCAGCACTGGAGAGACCAGGACAGGAAGATCACTAGTCCAAGCTGCATAGTGAGACCCTATACCAAATAAAAAAAATAATTAAATAGATAAATGATTTTAAAGCATATTGGAAGAAACTCAAGAAAGCCCAACTAAATGGAAAGACATTTTGTGTCTTTGGATCAGATGACATAGTGTTGCCAAGATGGCAGTGCTACTCAAAGTGATGTATAGATTCAGTGCAATCCTTGCCAAAGCCCCAAAGATATATAGATATAGATATATATATATATATTTCCAATATATATATTGGAAAAATGTAAGTTGTAAAATTCACAGGGGATTATCAATGTTGCAGGCTATTCAAAACAACCTTGAAAGGGGCTGGGGAGATAGCTCCATGGCACAAGTGCCTGCCTGGCAAGTGCAAGGTCATGAGTTCAAACCCTGGTCGTGCCAAAAAAAACCCCAAAAAAACAAAAAAACAAAAAAAACCTTGAAAAGTGATGAACAAAGTTAGATGATGCATGTGTTTTGATTTCAAAACTTACCACCAAGGTACAGTAATCAAAAAAGGTACAGTGTAGCATTGGTGTGAGGTGGACACGAAGACCAGCAGTAACACTGAGAGCCCAATACTAAGCCCTCCCATGGATAGAAGTGCCGGGACCACCCTGTCTGTCTTCAACAGATGTGTAGTGCAACCAAATCCCTATGTACAGAAGAGTGAACTTGACTCTTTTCATACCAGACTCAAACATTAAAAAATGGGATTGGTCAAAAACCCAGAATTAAGAGCTAAAACTATATATAAAAAACAACTACATATAGGGAGAATTTAGAAAGTAGCCATGCATGCCCCCCAAAAGGTAAGGAGACCTTTAGTTCACACATCAAGCTCATCCCTGGAACAGGTACAACCTAAAATAATCAAAAAGAACACAAAACAGCAAACTGTAGAGAAAGAGAATGGGATTTCCCTGTGTTCATTATTAAACAAAACTTATGAACGCATGCAGACAGACAAGGGACTGGGCAGCAGACTTCCTAGACATAGACTTTAAGACTGCTGTCCTAAGGACATCCAGATGGATAAAAGCAGATATAAACAAAGTAGAAAAATGATATGTGAACAGGATGGAAATATCAATAAGTAGAAACCATAAAAAGCAAAACAAGAAATTCTGGGCACAAAAAGTGCAATCATTGAAATGAAAAATTCAGTAGAAGGAACTCAAAAATAGATTTGAGTAGGCAGAGGGAAGCATTAATTGAGAAGGGCTGGCGAGACAGCTCGGTGCTCAGGCAAGCACAGGGGCCAGGGTTCAGTCTCTGGAACCACATGCCATGCCAGCCCTGCCCTTGGGTGTGCCGAGCTGGCCACTGAGACATAATCTCAGTGCTAAGGAGGCTGAAAACAGAAAAGTCACTACAAGACCCAGCTGCATAGTGAGACCCTGCACCAAAAATACTTTTTTTTAAAAAAAAGAATTAATTGAATGTGAATGTAGGATAGCAGAAATTTTTCAATGCTGAGGAAAATAAACATACTGAGGAATACAGCCAGGCTATCAGTGCTGCATGGTGGGGGTTCCAGGGGGAAGAAAGATAATTGTTTGGTTATTTTAATAATAAATATTGGCTGAAAATTCCCCAGATTTGGGGAAAATGTGAAAAATAAATATCCTAGATCAACAAACTCAAAGTAAGATACATTGGAAAAGCCCCACACCAAAACACATTATAATTACACTGTTTAAAAAAAGAGAGAAAATCTTGAAAGAGTAAGGGTAGGGTGGCTGACCAAGTTTAAAGGGTCCTCAATAGTATTTCCTGGCTGACATTGCCCCAGAACACCCAGGGCAGAAAGTAGTGGGTTGGTACATTCAATATACCAACAGAAAAAGCTGTCTACAAAAGCACTGTATCGGGTAAAGCCATCCTTCCAAAATGAAAGACAGGGAAGGGCCTTCTTAGGTAGCTGTGGAGGACCAGCAGGGGGCTCTCCTTCATAGAAGACCGTTTTTCTCCACTTTGGCTAATCCTTGCCCTCCTTCCATGTATTGTTATGTACAGAGCTGGCTAGGAAAATACTCTACTCAACTGGCATTAAGCAGTGCAAGTGAGTCTAGCCAGAGTGCTGCTGGGTAGCCTTTCAAGCAACGCAACAGGTCCATGATGTCCCCCCTATAGCCCCCAACTACTACACGTGGGCTAGGCTCAGAGATGAGATTGAGTCTCGAGAAAGAGGCCAAGGCATCCCCGGTCCTCAGAGCTGAGGCAACTGACCAAAACCACAAGATACTTTCTCTGACTGCGCTATGCAGATTCCTCGAAACTTAGAGGCTATCTGAACCTGGAATCTGGAACTCTCTCTGTATCCCCCTCTGCATAGAGTAGAGGTGTTATTGAGCCTCCTACCTAGCCCAGCTTACAGTATTCAGGTGCTTTCTGTCTTTCTCATAGTCACTCATTCAGGGAGCCACTTCCCTCTTCAGGGATTCATAAAACCCGGGTTTGGCCCTGGGTTGGGACCTTTGTTCTGGTTAGCCATTGTTTCAACTGGGTTTAGAACTCCCCTGGCTCCTCACATGAATAGATTCATTTTTGTCTCTTTGTTTTTATGGTGGGCTGCACTGGAAGTGGTAGATTGGAATTGACTTATTAGACTGACAACTTTTCTCTGGGATCACAAACATGAACTCTCTGCACCACAACGAGGCCCAGACAGCCTCCTATCACAAGGAAAAGCCCACGGAGTTTATTATAGCAGTTCCTTCCTGCAGTAAATGCAGAGAGAGGCCTGTATGCTGAAATGAAGGACATGGAATGGTACTTTGAAGTTGTAGAATGGGATGGAGCCATCTGCTAAGTGCACTTGCATACTAATTATAAAAGCTGAAATTTCCCTAACTGCACTTTGTAACTAGCTTTCTTTGTTTTTCACATCGGCTTAGAGACTACTGCACAAAACAGTTGTTTATGATTTTTAGACATAAAATTGAAAAAAGTATATATTTTTTTGTAATAGTAATAAGTGAAAGCAATTGTGGAAAGGGCTATTTAGGCAGAGCTTTATATGTTATTAAAGAAAATCTGGTGTAAATTTAAATGAGAGCATTAAAACTTTAAGATACAAGGGCCGGCCTGATAGCTCAGGGGACTAAAGTGCCCGCTTAGGTGGAGAGCAACAGATGTGGGTTTGATTGCTGGCATTCTGTGCAGGCCCCATCCCCAGGGTGTGCTGAGATAGCAATTGAGACTGGGCATGGTGGCACACCTGTAATCCCAGCACTTGGGAGGCTGTAAACAGAAGAATCACTATGAGTCTGATCTAGAACTGAGACCCTGAACACCCTGTAGACCCTGCTCTAAATACAGAAAAAAAAAAAAAAAACCTTTAGGATACAATATATAGTCTTTATATTAAGCATGAGAATAGCTCTCCAATATACACAAAAGGAAATGGAAGGGGAATTAAAATATTTCACTATAAAAATCAACTAAACAAACAAAAAAGACAGTGGTGCAGGAAGTACAGATTCAAAAACTATAACACACATAAGAAATAAATTGCCAAGTAGCAAGAGCAGGTCCTTTCTTTTTAGCAATAACTTTAAATATAAATAGATTAATCTTCTAACAAAGTACAATGATTAGAAGAACAGATTAAAAAACAAAGTCTAATAATATACTGTCTATGAGAGTTACATTAGATCCAAAGATACAAATACCTTTCAAAGTGAAAAGATGAACAAAGATATTTCATGCAAACAGTAATCAATGAGGGGCCTGTGAGATAGCACAGCAGTCTAAAGCACCTGCTTAGGCAAGCTTAGGCAGCTGCAGGAGACTGCGGTTTGATCCCTGGAACCATGTGCCATGCCAGGCACTCCCCAGGGCGGGCTGAGCTAGCCAAATAAAATAAAATAATTAATTAATTAATTAAAAGAAAGTAGTTGTATCTGTACAAATATCAGATGAGACAGGCTTCAAGCTAGGTATACTCATCTGTTATTGCAGCACTCAGGAGATTGAGGCAGGAGGATCACCATGAGCTAGGGGTTGGACTCAACTACAGAGTTAGTTTAAGGCCAGCCCACAATACATAATGAGACTGTGCCTCCAAAACAAAAATGAAAGAACACACACACAGACACACACAGACACACACACACACA
>PVKN010026813.1:0-13671 GCA_004027915.1 Capromys pilorides | reverse complement strand
AAATAAAAAAAAAAAAAGAAAAAGTAAACTGGGCTTGGTGGTGCATACCTGTAATTCCAGCATTTAGGAGGCTGAGGCAGGAGGATCATTGTGAGTTCAGGACCAGCCTGGGCTACAAAGTAAGCTCCAGGTCAAAAATATATCAGTGATTGAAAATTAAGCGAGACGGGCTGGGGAGATAGCTCAGTGGAATAAGTGCATGCCTGGCAAGCACAAGGTCCTGAGTTCAATCCCTGGTACTGAAAAAAAAAAAAAATTAAGCTGAAGGGCCAGTTAAATAGCTCAGCATATTAAAAAACCTGCTTAGAAGGAGTTCCAACTGCAGGGGCCATTTGGATCGCTGGCATTTGGTGCTGGCTCTGCCCCTGGGACACACTGAGACTGGACCTGGCGACTACACCTGTAATCCCTGAGCTTGGGACGCTGAAAACAGGAGAATCATTGTGAGTCCGATCTGTGTAATGAGACACTATACTAAGTAAATTAAAAAAACAAAATAAAATTAAGCCGGTTGTGGCTGTACTTGGCAGCTTAACCTCAGATTCTCTCTGAGGTAGGAGGACCACAAATCATGATCTGGGGCTGGGGAGATAGCTCAGTAGAATAAGCACTTGCCTTGCAAGTGCAAGCGCCTGAGTGCAATTCCCAGTTCTGCACACACACACAAAAAGAACAAATCATGATCAGGCAGAGCAGTTCAGCAAAAGGGCTTGTCTCAAAGTTCAATAAAAACAGTTTGGGAATAGAGCTTTGTGGTGGAGCAACCCTGGGTTCAAACCTAACATTACAAAATAAATTGCGGGTATGGCTCCATCTCCAGGGTTTCTTCCTCAGCCATTCCTATTTATTAGGCTCTGACCAACAAAAGATAGCAGGAGAGGGGCGTAGCGGTGATGCACAGCTGTAATCTTGGCACCACTGAGAGGTTAGTGGCTGAAGTAGGAGAGTCACTGTAAATTCTGGGCTACGAAATGAATTTAATGCCAGCTTGGGCTACAGAAGGATGCCCCTCTTTCAAACAAACAAGATACAGTATAGCAAGAAATTGTCATGTGTTTCTTTATTTGTGATTTTTTTGAGACAAGGTCTTGCCATGTAGTTCAGGCTGGTCTTGAACTCACTATTGTAGTCTAGCCTGACTTTGAGTTTGTGGCAATCCTCTTATCTCAGCCACCACGCCCCGCAGACAGGAAATGTAAAACTATTCACCCATCTCTTGACAGCTAATAAACACTGAACTGAAATCAGAAGGCAATTTCTCTGAACATGAATAGAGTCCCATATTTAGCAGGGTTATCAGCGACCTTCTCAAAATGGCAGTTCCAGACGGTCCACTGAAGGCCGACAAGAGCAAGACCTTCCCAGCGTGGAGACTTAAAAATGCGTGCGTCACTTCCGGCAGCGTGCCCTATATAAGGCACAGGATTTCCGCTTTCGCTCCTTTCCGGCGGTGACGACCTCCCCACAAGAATATGCCTGTGAGTTGCCCGGGCTTGATTACCGCGGGGTTCTCTCTTCTGTCCGTACGCGCCCCTTACGGTGGTGTCAGATCGTAGAGGGACCTCATTTACTCCTCGTGCGTGCGTACCAGGGGCTTACCTCGAGGCAGCGCGACGGCTGTGGACCCCGCAGAGGCGGGAGCGCGGCGTAGCTAAGATGGCGGGCCGGCTGCGCAGATGCTCGGGGCGGCGCGGAGGTTGCTCTCGGCCGGTCCCTGCGCCATTCTTCTCTAAATCTCCCCCTTTTGGTCCCTCTAGCTCGCGAAAGATCTCCTTCATCCCTCTCCGGAGGAGGAGAAGAGGAAGCACAAGAAGAAACGCCTGGTACAGAGCCCCAATTCCTACTTCATGGACGTGAAGTGCCCAGGTGAGCGCGGCCCGGGCGGCGGCAGCGCCGCGTGGCGTGGCGTGGCGTGGACAGGTCGTGCGGTGCCGCGAAGCCGCTGCGCCCGCTGTCCTTGTCTGTGGAAGGGATGCTGTTGGTGGTTTTCCTAAAATTCCCATTAGGAAGCGGGTGAAATTTCCCGTGGCCGTCGATCACCGGTCTCCTTTGAGAGGGAGTTAACTTTGAGAGGTTGCCCGGGTGGCAGTGGGTGTTGAGCCCCTCCGCCACCCACGAGCACCGAGCTCACAGCGTGTGGCACGATGAGCTGCTGACTCTTTGCTTTGTTTTTCTTCTCCAGGATGCTATAAAATCACCACGGTCTTCAGCCATGCACAGACGGTAGTTCTGTGTGTTGGCTGCTCCACTGTCCTGTGCCAGCCTACAGGAGGAAAAGCAAGGCTCACAGAAGGTAAGTGGCGTCCCTGGTGGTGTGCGTTTTGGTTTCGTATGTTAGAGGGGGCCTGTCTCATGCCAAGAAAGCTTTTACTGGGCACGGTCGCATTCGCCAGTAATCCCGAACCGAGGCAGTGAGACCGGCATAAAAACAAAAACTCTGTAAGTTGGTCATTATATCAGAAGAACAAGACTGCTTCCTGACAGTTGTTAACGTGTTTTATCCGGACAACATACTGTAAGTTATGAAGTGTTTTTGAGATTGTAATTTATTTTTTTAATAAATAAAAGTTGCGTGTTGTAAAACTTTGAGACTGTTTTGTAAAGGGTTGGGTTCCCTGGACTTAACTTTTTAAGTAAAACATTTCTAGAAACCATATCTGGAAAAATAAAGACCACATTTGAATCCTCAAAGCACTGAGTCCAAAGCAGGGATTGATAGTTTTATGTAAAGAGGCTTCACAAGCAGACAAAAGCTGACGTGAAGTGACTGATGGAAGGAAGGCCAGGAAGCGTACCTGTGGAGAAGCTCTCTGGGTGCCCAGTTTCTGGGGGTGGGACAGTGGGCAAGGCAGGTGGGTGGTGTTGCCAGGTAACATTCAGTTCTTTTCTTCCAGGATGTTCCTTCAGGAGGAAGCAGCACTAACAGTACCCTCAATCAAGATGAGTGGGAAGCTATCCCAATAAACACATTTTGGATACATCCCGTTTATTGTCTTGTTTAACTGCTAGAAAGTTCGTACCTCTGGTGTTCAGGTGCAGCCAGAAGAATGGAGCAGTCATGTGGGGCAAGTAAGTGGATAAATGGGAGTTTCTTTGACCTGTTTTCTTAGTGATAAGAACTGACTTTACAACACAGTCCAACACCACTTTTATTCAAACAGCTTAAAACCCTGTGATTACACTGAGAGCTGTATTTCAGATATGCATAATGTAGGAAATTGTGGCTGGGCTTCCTGAATCTGGCTGGTAATCTTCCAATCCCTGACAGTTGCAGGATACTCCTCCACACTCTAGTTAGTGCCTTGCACTCCATACCCAACGTGGAAGCCTGCTCCAGGGGACTGGGGCTGGTGGGTTGGTGAAGGTCGAGGGAGAATTTGTGGAGGTGTAAAGACCTAGAAGGAAGCGGGAGGTGATTAAGTTAAGCATGGCTATCAACTTTTTTTTAAATGAGAGCAGAACATACTTAGGGAAAGAAAGCTCCTGTCCAAGAGAGGGACAGGAGGGGGCTCCCGAGTGGGTGTCCCCTATATCTGAACTTCTTAAAGTGGGATGGAAGTGGCTTTATTTTTGCTTTAAACAATTTTAACTGAATGGCCATATAGTGATTTCCATTTTGGTGTCTTTCCCCAGTAGGGATGTAGAGGATTTTTAAGTTCATATGAATGTTCAAGTCATTGGGGTATACACTTGGACGTCTACAAAACCTTTCAACAAGGAAAATTGAAGAGTAAAGATCTAACATAACTAACTAGATAATGGTGAGAACCTGCTTCAAATAACTTGCTTAAGGAGGGCCTGGAAGATGAGCCAGTAATGAGGTGCTGAGTTACAGGAATAGGTTCGAGCACCTTAGGCTCCTTCCCATTGGTTCTCACCTCAGGAAGTGTGCTTCTCGGGGTGGGTATGCTGGTGCTTTTTTGTGTGTGTGTGCTTGGGGTGGAACCTAGAGTGTTGTACATGGAAGGCAGGGTGTAACTACCACTGAGTTATATCCCCAGCCCTGGCTTTTCCTGATCATTTTCCTTGATATATTTCAAGAAGCTATCTGGACTGAGTGTTTGCTGTTTTTCCTTTTAATATTTTCTTGAGACAGGGTGCTTGTGCAGCTCAGGCTGGCTTTGAGCTGTCTTTGTAGCCCACTTGTAATGATCCTCCTCCCTCCACCTTCTGAGTGCTGGGATTAAAGGTGTACAGTGGGATGTAGCTCAGTGACATAAGTGCCTGCCTGCCAAGTGCAGGGTTCCAAGTTTGATCCCCAGTACTGAAAAACTAATTTGGCTGGGTGTGGTGGCACACAATTATAATCCCAGTACTCCCAGCACTTGGGAGGCTGAGGCAGAGGGTTGTGAGTTTGAGACCAGCCTGGATTACAAAGTGAGCTCAAGGCTAGTGTGAACTGCAGATCAAGACTTTGTCTCAAAAAGAAATGAATGTGAGTCACCACCCCTGGCCTGACTGTTCAGTGTGCTCAATAAGTACGTTAGTCTTTCTGGCAAGTATCTTGCCCTTGTTTAAATGCCAATAGCGTGCTAGGTAACATTGTAGACACCAGTTTTGCCATAGTGACATTTGTGTGATGTTCCTTTTGAATACTCATTTCCTTGACCGCCCCCCTTCGTAGGTTTGCATGTATGCCAAAAGAGCCACCCATGTTTCTTTTTTTTTTTCTTTTTGAGACAGGGTCTTGCTATGCAGTTCAGGCTGGCCTTGAGCTCACTTTTGTAGCCCAGGCTGGTCTCGAACTCACACCGATCCTCCTGCTTCAGCCCCCCAAGTGCTGGCATTACAGGCGTGTGCCAACACACCCGGCGAGCCACCCATGTTTCTAAAAGGTCTAGAGAACTTAGGCTGGATTCCCTTCCTCCTTTCCCTGTCTTGTCATTTTCACAGATTACTGTTACGATGGCAGTTCTGGCCAAAAGGGGACAGTGCTGCTTTACCTGGCTGTGGTGGTCTTACAGTTGGTACGTAAACAACTGGAACAGTCTGCATCTTGTTTAGGAAAGCGTTGTATGCTAGAAGGAAGAGATGTCACAGAATGGAAGAAGCCTTATGAAAAGTAATACTTGAGATTAGTCTGCCCTCTACCCATGGGTGTACTTTTTTGGGGGGGGGGGGGACCCGGGGTTCAAACTCACAACCTTGCACTTGCCAGGCAGGCACTTGTGCCACAGTGCTGTCTCCCTGGTCCCTCTACCCATAGATTTAACCAACTACAGATTAAAAAATCCACAATCATGCATTTTTACTGAATGTGTAGATGTTTTGGCTTGTCACTTCTTGAATAGTAGTGTAGGTATTGACAAATTAGGCAGTTTAAGTAAGGCAGATTTCAAATATATGGGAGGAACTAGTTTTTGGATGTTCTGGAACCGATCCTCAGTGAAAGAACTATAGGCTCATAAACCTGTTAAAACAGTGTTACAAGAAATTTTTATTTAATCCACTGAAGTATCATCATTCAGCATTTTACTAAAAGATGGGACAGTGCAGGTGAAGTCTGGTGATGTGTTTTACTTCGATATGTCTAGCCATGAGTTGGAGCAAAAGGAACATTTTGGTTTTCTATGTATGTAGTACAGAGTCTCACGATACAGATTGGATTTGTAGTGATCATTTCTGTTTTTCAGCCTCCCAAGTGCTGGGGTTACAGGCTTGCAAGCCACCACACCCAGTCTCAGTAACTCAGGTGCGGTAGTGGGGTGGGGCTGGGGTTGGCAGGACAGACAAGTCCCAGGGATCAATCCCAGTCCCTGCATCTGCCTAAGCAGGTGCTTTAATCTGCTGTGCTATCTGCCTGACCCTGGTTTTAGTTTTTTGAGAGGTTGTGTCATTCAGGCTGGACATGGACTCGCAGTCTCCCAACTCAGATGCCCCGTGCTGGTATCACAGCCCTGTGCTTCCACATCCAGCCAAAAGGAGCCTTTTATTTTGAGATGAGTGATTTACATTTGAGTGGTGGCACAGGTAATGAGTGCAAGAGGACCTTTAGGTGTTTGGGCTGGGAAGACTAGCATGGGTATTCATTTTCATCCCTACTTGGCTTGTGACATAGTTGAAGGTCACAGTGATGAATATGAGGGTGCCTTACCTAGAAAGATGAAAGCTGTGGATGCCAGCACCACAAAGAAGGTAAAGACGATCTGGTAAGAACCAGCCAATCGGTTGAAGACACCTGAACCTTCATATTTATCTGTATATTAGCCATAACAAGACAGTGGTTATTATTTATCTTTGAGACAGGGTGTTGCTATGCAGCTCAGGCTGGATAGCCCATGCTGCTCTCGAACTCAGTAATCCTGCTTCAGATCCTAAGTGCTGGGTTTATAAGTATTGGGGCTTTTTTTTTTTTTTTTTAATGTATTTACTACAGGGACTACAGGTCTGTTCTCCTGTTTTCAGCCTCCTAAATGCTGGGATTACAGGACCACACCACCATGTTCAATCTCAGTTGCCCCAGGGGTGGGGCTGTACTGGGGATTGAACCCCAGCTGCTGTGCTCTTGTCAAAGCAGGGGCTTAGTCTACTGAGCTATCTGGCTGGCCCTTTTTTGGTGTTTTGAGACAGGATCTTGCTGTGTAGTCCAGGCTGGCCTTGAATTTACGGCACTCCTACCTCAGCCTACGTCTTGAGTGCTGGGACTATAGTTGGGTACTACTACACCTAGCTATAGTGGTTAATAACATGGCACAGTTTATCTTTGAAAATGTGGGTCATAAAGTACGTAGCACAGTATTTGAAACCTACACTAGGGCTGGCAAGATAGCTCAGCAATCCAAAGTGCCTGCTTAGGCAAGTTTAGGCAACCTCAGGGACACAGCTGGATCCCCAGCACCACATGCTGTGCCTGTGCCATCCCCATCCCGGGGCAGGCTGAGCAGGCCATAATATAAATAAACCTACACTATGGCTGGCCACGTAGCTCGGTGGATTAAAGCATCTGCTTAGACAGATGGGTGTGGGAGTGTGGGTTTCCATCCCTGGGCCTGCCAGCCCTGCCTTCTGGGTGTGCTGCAATGGTGATTGAGACTGGGCATGGCACCTGTAATCTCTGGGCTTGGGAATTTTTTTTTTTTTTTTTTTTTGGGTGGTACCCAGGATTAAATTCAGGACCCTGTGATTGCCTCCTGTTTTGGCCTCTCTAGCTTTGGGATTATAGGCATATATTACCACACAAGGTTTTGGGGCTGCACAGCATATTGTACAGGGGGTCAAACTTGGGTCCTTGCTCTTGCCAGACAGGCAATTAGACTGCTGAGCTATCTCCCGATCCCCTTTTTTTTTTTTTTGTCTTTTTTGAGACAGTGTCTCCCTATGCAGTTCAGGCTGGCCTTGAACTCACTTTGTAGCCCAGGCTAGCCTTGACTTTTTAATAGTCCTCCTGCCTCAGCTTCCAAGTGCTAAGACCCACATGTAAGCATGTGCCACCAGACCCACCTACCCTGTTTTCTTTTTTTTTTTAATTTTATTTATTTGTTTGCTTGTTGTGTTTGTTTGTTTATTCATTTTGTGGCTGGCTCAGCTTGCCCTGGTGGTGGCGCTGGCGCAGCATGTGGTGCCGGGGATCGAACCGCAGTCCCCGCAGTCGCCTGAGCCCTCCTAAGCAGGCGCTTTAGACTACTGAACCATCTCGCAGGCCCCTCTTTTTCTTTTTTAAAAGTATAAAATGTAGCTAGTGATAGGAAAGCTAACTAAGGTTCTAATACTCTCAGGGTTACTTGCAAGATGGAGGTCATCCCTGGCTACTTTGAGCAACCTTAGTCAAGTGTCTGTTTCCCGTTGACAAAATGGTGAATAATACATTGTATTTCCTTCCCCCTTGGAGGTTAGAACTGCAAGTCCCAGTGCTCACCTGCAGTAGATTTTCCTCTCACAGCTCTCACCAGCACAGCCTCACTCTGCCTAGTGAGTGCACAGGAGATGTTAATGAACACAGGAGAGGCCATCTGCTGGAAGGCAGGGAAGTTGGCTACCAGGACAGGGTAGGTAGCCAGGCCTGGGGAGCGCCTGTGCTCAGCGACTGCCAGAACCGGGGAGCTAGGGAAGACCTGGGAGAAGAGGAAATCAGTCAGCAGTGGGCTCAAGTCTCAAGACACAGAACTGTCAGGATGTGGATTTAGAGCCCAGTGTGCTGGTGCACATTTGTGATCCCAGCATTCAGGAGGCTGAAGGAGGAGGATTGTTCAAGACCAGCCTGAACTGCACAGTAAGACTCTGTCTTAAAAAAATCTGGATTTCTAGGCAGCCAGTTGACACTTAAATCACTGACTTTCACTGCAAAAGTATTGAAGGGTCAGGAGAACGTGAGCTGTGATGGGGCTTAGGCAAACACAGGGACAGGGACTACGGTTTGATCCCAGGCAACACGTCATGCCAGCCCTGCCCCCAGGGTGGGCTGAGCTTCCCCCCCCTTAGGTGAACTGTGAGACTAAAAGACTTCATGCAAGCAAAGTGACACACTTCTCAGAAGCAGTACAAATGGCCAAGAAACATCAAAAAAAGGAAAGTCCAAATTAAAACAATACAGATATACCACCTTACTCCAGAAAGAATGGCCATCATCGAGAAATCAATGAAGGGGCCAGGGAGGTAGCTTAGTGGAATAAGTGCTTGCCTGACAAGTGCAAGGTCCTAAGGTTGATCCCTGGTACCACCACCAACATACACACACACACACACACACACACACAAAATGACTACTGGTGAGGTTGTGGGGGAAAGGGACCCTTTGTACAATGCTAGGAATGTACTTTTACACCCTATGGAAATCAGTATGTGGATTCCTCAAAAAACTAAAACTAGAAAACCCGTCTGACCCAGCTTTTCCTGTTCCTGCTACCTTGCCCTGCCCCCCTCCCCAGGGTCTCACTATGTATCCCAGGCTGGCCTTGAACCAGTGGCAGTCCTCCTCTCTCAGCCTCCTAAGTGCTTGGGGTTAGAGGTGTGTGCCACCATGCCCAGCTCTCTGAAAGATTTGTACGTTGATAGCACCACAACTCATAATAGCTAAATCTTGGGAAGGAGCCTGTATGTCTCAGTAAGTGAACAAAGAAAATGTGTTTCTGTGCTGCTAAGGCACCCAGCCATGGGCTCCCTTCCCCCGCACCACTTCCAGTGTTCCCAGATGGGCCAGCCACAACTGTGCTGCAGCCTTGACTCTCCGCCCGGCTGATTACACATAGAGCTTTGTTTCAGCTGCTTCAAGGACTCTGTACTGTGTGCCCCAAACGCCCTGGCCCAGCCAGGGACACTTGATGACTCCCCTTCCCCATTTCCGCCTGCCCAGAAAACCCTGGCCCAACTAAGGACACTTTACGACCACCTTCCCCTATTCCCTGCTCCATAAAGACCCTGCCTCCCCAGCCATCGCTGCTGTTTAGGTTCAGTGAGCGGCCCGGCTCCTGCTAATTGCCGCCAATAAACCGCTCCTTTCATGCTGGCTAACGTGAGAGTGGTCTTGTGTGTTCAAGGGTGCCTTTTCCCCCCGACAGTTTTCCTGTCATGTACAATGGAGTGCTGTGCCATAAAGGATAAATTTAAGGCATTTGAAGATGAATAGAGGTACTTTCAGATTTTAATATTAAGTAGAATAAATCAAATACAAGTTTAAGTGTCACATAGTTTCTATGATAAAACAAAATACTTGGCTGTCATTTCAGCATTCTGGAAGCTAAGGCAGGAGAATTGCTGTGAGCTTGAAGCCAGGCTGGGCTACATAGTGAAACACTGTTTTACCTCTTCACCCAAAAGCAAACACACAAGCTTAAAATATGAAGAAGCTGGGCATGGTGGCACACACCTGTAATCACAGCATTCTGGAGGCTGAGGCAGGAGGGATCACTGAATTTGAGGCCAGCTTAGGTTACATAGTTCAAGGCCAGGCTGGTTTACATAGTGAGACCTTGTCTCAAATAACAAAAAATAAATAAGGGGCTGGGGTGATAGCTCAGTAAAATAAGCGCTTGCCTGGCAAGCGTAAGGTCCTCAGTTCAATCCCTGGCACTGAAAATAAGTTAAGTAAATAAATAAATGAATTTACTTTAGAAAAATTCTAAAGGTTCTTTAAAAGAAAATCATTTAGGACCAGGGAGATAGCTCAGTGGGATAAATGCTTACCTGGCAAGTACAAGGTCCCAAGTTTGAACTCTGGTACTACCAAAAAAAATCATTTATTAATTTGGTACAGGGTCTCACTATGCAGTTTGGACTTGTAGTGATCCTCCTGTCTCAGCCTCCCTGGCCCTGGGATTACAGGATGGGCCACCACCCCCGGGGCCGGCACTGCATACCCAGTGTTCTGGGGCTAGCACTACATGCCATAGTGGGGATTGAACCTGACTCTTTGTGTTTGCCAGGTCTAAGAGACCACCAAGCTATCTCCCCAGACTAAAGGTTCTTTTAAAGAGACTGGAAAAACTCATGACCTACATTTTAAATTCTGCCTGGCACTGTGAAAGGAACACATTTTTATCATTCAGCAGGGTCCTGTCCTGGTGTTCATCAGGTCACCCAGTAAATACCTTTACCTTGGGACTGAGAATGCAAAATCTTTTTCTAATCCCTAGTCCCCATTTCTGCTTTGGTTCTGACACTGACATACCTCTAGGTTCTCGAGAACTCTGTCCACTCCCTGTATTCTTAGCATGCCACTGCCCACCGTGCGGCCAAGGAACAGTTGTGACTGGTTGATGTAGAAGGAGGGGGTGAAAGGAATGAGGATTCTCTGCGGCCCGTGCTTGGTGCTGTTGCTGATCAGTGTGGCCCAGCCGTACACTGAGGTGTCGGCCGTGCTGAGGGCTTGGAGCAGCTCCTTTGACTGCGGTCTAACATTGATGAGACAGACATAGACCCCTGGAAAGGAGCAGAAGTGGCAGGCAGGTCCAGAGGCTCTAAGGAGCGAATTGAATTAGGATGGGAAGGAAACAATTGTGATGTGTGAACTCAGCAAGAGAGAGTGCGGATGCAGCTTTGAGTACCAGGTGTCACCACACTGTTGGCCACCTGGGGTGGCTGGCACAGGAAGAGAAAGCATGCCTGGGAGCCCAGTGTGGAACTAGAGGGCCATCACTACTGCGTCAGCGTGTCAGGGGAGGTTAAGTAACACGAGTCAGGCTGGCGATGAAGGACCGAGGATACGGAGTGAGGATGGATGTTGAGCATGCTTTAATCTTTTTTTTTCTGTTGTTACTTTTTTAGGACAGGGTCCACAGGGTCTCACTACGTAGATTGTACTTGTAGGGATCCACCTGTGTTCCGCCTCCTGAGACCTGGGATTACAGGCACGTGCCACCACATCCAGTCTCTTAGTCATTTCTTTTTCTTTTTTTTTTTTTTTCTGCGGGACCGGGGTTCGAACTTACAACCTTGTACTTGCCAGGCAGGCACTTGTGCCATGGAGTTATCTCCCTGGCCCCTCTTAGTCATTTCTTTATCAGGCTTCCTTTTTTTTTTTCAGGACTAAGCATCAAATCCAGGGCTTCACTCATGTTTCATAAGGGTCCTACCACTAAGCTACCTCCTCAGCCCTGAAACTACTTCATTTCTTTTCTTTGTGTTGCTGGGGATGGAACACAGGGGCACTCTACCACTGAACTATATCCCAGTGCTTTTAAATTTCATTCTCATGGTCTTGCATTGTTGCCCAGACTGGTTGCCCAAGCTGGGCTTGAACTCACACATTCCTGCCTTTGTCTTCTGAATAATTGGGATAACAGGTGTGTGCTGCTGTGCCTGACACCCCAGTTCTTCTTTTTTTTTTTTTCCCAGACGGGACTCACCATAGGCTAGTCTTGAACTCACTGGGATCCTCTGTCTCAAAACCCTATCTCAAAGAGACAGAAAACAAAGAAAAATAAAAACAAACATTCAGCCAGGATGGTGGTGCATGCCTATAATTCCAGCATTCAGGAGGCTGAGGCAGGAAGATCAGTGTGAGTTCAAGGCCAGTTTGGGTTATATAGCAAAACCCTGTCAAAAAAAAAAGGGAGGGGGATGTAGGAGAGGCCAAGGTTTCAGGAGTAGGGTACTTGCCTAGCATTCATGAGGCCCTGGGTTCAGTCCCCAGAACCACAAAAACAAATGAACAAAAGCTGAACAGACAATCCAGACCTACACTGAGCAAATGGGGAATAACAGACAATAAAAAAACAAATTGTAATAGAAAACCACAGATTTCCAGGAGGCATGTATTAAGTTTGTTGAATGGATTGAACCAAGATGTAAACTGGTTATTTATCAGACAAAACTGGAACCATACATACAATGCAATAAGAGTGACAACTGTACAAATGAGAAAACTATTCAACTGGTGGGCCCTACCTTTCTTCACGCTGAAATCTGAATAGACGTGGAAAACCTTACTTGCTGGAATGTTGAGCAGCGTATTACTGAACTGCACATGGCACAGTACCAGGGTCTCTGGAGAGAGGACTTCTGTAATGGCCAAGGCCTGGTTTGGGGTACAAGAGCCTAACAAATAGAAAAGAGGTAAATGACTGTTACTAGGAATTTGTAAAAGGGGAGACAGTTACAGAGGTCATTTTGGTACAGAAAAACATGCAAACTGAGTGTGGTGATGCACACCTGGAATCTCAATTGTTCTAGGAAGCTGAAGCAGGGGAACTGCAAATCTTAGCCCCACTTGGGCAACTCAGCAGTTTACCAAGATCATATCTCAAAGTAAAAAAATAAAGAAGGTGGAAGGTCTAACTCAGTGTGAAGGGTCTGGGTTCAATTCCTAGGACAACTAAAAATCCAAAAGCAACAAAAATACTTAATCCAGGCTGGTAGTGTAGCTCAGAGGTAGAGTGTGTGCTTTGTCTTGCAGGTGCAAAGCCCTGTGTTCCATCCCCAGTATCCCACACAGACATACAAACACACACACACACACACACACACACACACACACACACACACACCCCTGCATGAAGCCTCCCAGATTTCCATGACACATTTGTTAAGATGGAGTCAATTTTAAAATAAAGGAAGCCAAACGTATTGGCATACATCTGCAATTCCAGCTACTCAAGGCTGAGGGGTGAAGATCACAGCCTCAAGGGCAGCCTGGGAATGGTGTAAAACCATTTCAAGAAAGAGAGACGGAAGCCTATATTACTAGTCTAACAGGGAAGTGAATTCAGGGAAGGTGGGAAAGGGGAAACAATCACCCAGACCGAGAGCGAGCCCTTGCCTTTCATATTGACATCATTTCTGCCAGTTGTGACGAACAGTTTGAATGCCGTTGAGTTGAGGCTGTTGGTGAGAGAGGTCCTGAGATCATACATAAATGTCAGTCTTGATGATGCCTTGACTGTCACCTGCCAGTGGACCAAAGGAAAACTGTCTAGCTCTGCAGAGAACGTGGTTCTCTCCTTTTGCACCCTTCAAAATTTATTTAACCCAACTAAGAGCCTACTTTACCAAGCACAGGGACGAGGGTTCCATTCCAGGTCCTGCATGCCAAACCCACCCTGCCCTCAGGGTGCACTGAGCCACCAACTGAGTCAGGGCGTTGCAGTGCATGCCTGTATCCCAGGGCTGGGGAGGCTGAAAACAGGAGGATCACTACCAGTCCAGAGCTGGGTAGTGAGATCCTGTACCAAATACATACATGGAAAATTATTTAACCCAAAACAAAGATCACACAAGGGGCTGGGGAGATAGCTCTGC
>PVKN010026812.1:0-13713 GCA_004027915.1 Capromys pilorides | reverse complement strand
CCCATGTGCTGAGTTGCTACTGGGCACAAGTGTGTGTGTCAACCAAGAACCTGGCATGTTGGCTGTGCACTCCCATAGCAATGAGTCATAATAGCGAGCCTTGTTATTCAGATGGGGTTGGGCCAGGATGGTGCCTAGAAATGCAGGACAAGCCCACATTCCCCAACTGAGCACTGCCAAACCTAAATGTTCGAAGGACGCACAGCCTGTGAGCCAGGCCAAGTGCTGCTTTCAGATGCAGTCTCCTTGACCTTCCCTAGGCTGACCTGAGTTCTGGGAGGAAGTCACTAAACAAAACCATCTGCCCTTTCTTAACAGCACTTATCTGCAGGCCTCCAGCTGCGCCTCCAGGCCATTCAGAACAATGTGAACCATCACAGCCTAAGGACGCTGCCCGGCTCGGGCCAGAACAGTGCTGGCCTGGCAGCCCTCCGCAAGTGGCTGCAGTGCACCCAGTTCAAAATGGCCCAGGTGGAAATCCAGTCCTCAGAAGCAGCGTCTCAATTTTATCCTCTATGAGTGGACTCCTCGGCGCTCAGTGTCAACACTCTGGTTTAGCAATAATGGGTTTAAAAACAAAACCATTTGATCCAAGCAAGTTTGGGAACATATTGGTACTGAACATTCTCTTTCTAGTTTAGTAAAAGATGTGCAAAGGCCGGAGAGGGCCACAAACGAAGCTTTCTTGCTACACATATTTCTGATGACTCCTTGGGCTATCTGATTAAGTGTTTCCTTACATTATTTTTTAAAAACCAAATCATTTTTCTTTAACTAACTTCTATTTTTTTTAAGAAAAAAAAAATAGACTGGTGGGTACTCACAGAAAAGTTGTATAAGTCCCCCTGTTGCTATTTTTGATGATAGAGAATAAATAGGGTTTTTGAAACCTTTGTAGTGTTTTTTCTTAAAATCCACTCTTGGCAATGCAATAAAAAAAAAAAAGTCACCATAAGCCAGTGACACCTGAGTGAAGCTTTTTGTCATTTTCCTGGGAAAAGTGGCAGCTTGCAAGGAACATTACAAAGTGCACTTAGAAATTAGGTGGTTAAACTGTGCCAATTGTTTTCTTTGTTTTATAATATCATTTTTCAGATCTGTGCAGTAAGTTTTATTACTTTTAAGACTAGTTTTTCAGCTCATTAGCTATTGGCTATACTCTCTTATAAGCTTTATGATAACCACCTTAGTTTTGTGAATAATAAATTTTATTCTTTCGTTAGTACTTATGTACAATTTAGTTTATAGCTGTAGATTGCATACTGGACCAGATGGGTCCCTGCAGTGTCACCAAGCACTACACCTGGAGTTATGTTTCATTAAGCAGAATTCCAACAGTGTCAGAGTACCAAGACTTATCCACACTGATTCCTAGAGTTCGACTACACATTCCAAATGACATCTCTCTTTATCCCTGTGTTGCACTGACTAAAAGAAGGCTTACTACACATTTAAGCTGTATATTGACATGCTGTTAAATGCATTTTTTATTATCTTTGTGAGCCTGGGGTTTTTTAAAATCCGCTTATAGAGGTAGAGTTTAGCTCTTGACAACCATTTCTTCTGAAATTTTACAACGTCTAACTCCCTTTGAACTGCAGTTAGTAAGAGGAAAAGGCTTTGTTTCGGGTCCTTTGCTGAGAGAAATGCAAAATTTATTGAGGTCCATTCTCTCAGGACTTTGAGGTCATGAAACAATTCTTTTTTTTTTTTTGTTCCATGTTGCTTTTGGAGAGCCATCCTTTTCTTCCAGAGGTTTAATAGATTCATGTTTCTCAGGGGCAAGAAGTCCTAGATTTTTAAGTGTCCCACAGGAATTCTAGTAAGACAGGGTGGCGCATCTTCACTCTTCTGAAAACATCCAGGCCCTGTGTTAAGAGTACACAAGTGATCCTTCTTTGTGTTTTAGCAGTGCACTCTTCTGAAAGGCCTTCCTCCAGCCAGAACTATCCTCTGCCCCAGTCATGTTTGGTTGAGCTTCTGTGAACATTTTGTCTTGTATTACACTGAGTAGAACCTATATTTACCTCACTAGAAAATAGCAATGGCTTTGAGGATTGCAGTCCCAGCATGTGGAATGTAGTATGTGTTAATTAATATCTATTGGATTGAATGCATTCAATGGAGGGACACGTCTTTCTTGGACTACACAGTGGATCAGCAAGGATTGAATTGCAGCATTGTCTTGAGTGCCAGAGTTCCTAGAGGGGAGCTCAAAGTGTGCTGGAGGAAAGAGGCCCTGACTGCTTTCCCTGGCAGAGGCCTTATCGACTTCTCCATCTGGGGTTAACCACAGACCTGGCCCTTGACTAGTTCTATACTTGTACTGGCCCAGGCAGCCTGGGTCTTAGTGGCCCCATCCTCCCATTAGATAAGATCCCAACTTATCCCCAGCTTCTTCTCTAGCCCCATCTTCTTTGCCCTGTTCTTTGAACTTCTGCCTCATCTTCCTTTGTAATTGCATCTTCCTTGAGGGCTGGAGGTGAGCACTTAATATAGATCTCTTGTTGGAACCCCTGTTTGCTGATTTCTGCCATCTACCTTTACCCTAGTCCCCACTAGGGTCCTTAGTCACACTCAGGCACATCTGTCTCCTTATCCTTGAGATGTGTAACATTTTCCTGCAAGCCTGACATCAGTGGTGTCCCCACTGCATTTGGCCACTTTACTGATAGAAAGCAGTGAGCATCCCCAGCCTGCATTTGCTGCAGATTCTTGGTGTCCTCATCTTCTGTTTTTACCTTATGTCAGCTCTCCAGTGAGTTGAGCTTAGCCACTTAGAAAATAGAAGCTAGGAAGAGAAGAGGCTTCTAGAGTTAACAGGACTGGCCCACATAGGCAGAGGCATTGCCTTTCCCCTAGGTCAAGGACCAGAAAACTATGTTTCTATGATACAAGTGCATCCCACTACCTGCTTCTGTAACACTTTATTGGAAGCAGCCATACCCACCTTGTATATACTGTCTGTAGCTGCTTTTATGCAGCAGGGCAGAGTTAGAGAGCTGCAACTGAGATTGTGGTTCAGAAAGCCTGAAATATTTACTGTCTTTACAGAAAGTGTGCTGCCCCTCAGCCACGGTGAAGGCCACCTAGAGACACTGGGCTACAGCCCTTGTACAGATACACACACACACACACACACACACACACACACACATGCATGGTCTGGGAATTTCATTAGTGCTGCCTCATCTGTAAAATGGGGACGACAGCACTTTCTACCTCATAGGGTTTGAAGACTGCCAAAAAAAAACATGCAAAAAAGGGGAGGAGGGGCTAGGGCAAAACCTGATAATGGTACACACTCTAGTATGTTTTTATCCTCATGTTAAAGCCTAGAGAGAGAAAGCCACTTGCCCAAGGTCACATAGCTTGTAAGGGGCCGAACCAGAACTGGACTCCAGGCAGTCTGACCTCCAATGACTGTACTCCCAGACACGGCTCTTGCAAGCTTCTGTTACCCTACACACAGCCCCAGGTGACAGCTGTGAAAGCAAGACAGGGGGCAGGGAGATCCCAACCAAAGTGTCCCTGGCCCAGGTATGTCCCACATTGATTATTGACTTGGGGAAGGGCCAAGGTGCTGACACAGTTTCATATCCATCATGACATCCAAAAAGTTCAGCATGTGAACAGCTCATTCTGAGATTTCCTAGAGTGGAGTGGCCCGAATCTCTAAGTACATAGGTTTCAGTCCAATGACTTTTCATAATGGGCATGCCTCTTACTAGTTGGGTGACCTTGGACAAGTTATTAAACCTCTCTGGATCTCTGTTTTTCCTTATCTATAAAATGGAGCTGCCTACTCATCTCTCTGGGGGTGCTGGAAGGCTCACTCAGGCAGAGGACTTTGTTGATACCTGAGAGAACATACTGGGATCCACAGACTTCTGGGAAGACTGGTGCTACCTTATGAAGGCCACACAAGGGGACAGCTCACAGCTGCTGGCTTATTTGGTTTTTCTTTCAACCAGTGCTTCAGAACCAAGACCCACCAAATCTATGGCAACCAAAACACAGTTATTAGCTGAGAATCTCCAGTGTCTCTGTGTGCCATCTTTTTGCAAGTGTGCCATTCTGCCAGTCACCAGATGTTTCCAGCAAATCTCTTCTCTGGAAGTTTCGCTCAGTGAGACCACGTGGATGCAGCGGCTTCACCTTCATTTCCGAGTGACGGCAGGTCAAGCAAGATTGGACTGGATCAGAGCTAATGAGTCATCACCAAGGCCGTCCCATGAGCTGGGATCTGGGACTAATTGGACACTGTAGATCATTTATTATAATACCTCTAATCATGTTAATTTGCAAATGTATATTTTCGATAAACTGAGTATTTTGACAATAATGGCGGTTTAAGAAGAAGAGAGTGGTTGAACTCAATGGAGTTTTGTGAAAGTTGAACCCTTGTGGAGGTGGCTGAGGTATGATTAGTAAGAAGCTAGCCAGTTCCTTCAGTGAGGAAGGTGAGCTTCTTAAGAGAATTTAAGAGAAACAGCAGCAGCCACTGTAGGCTGAGCATCTGCTCTTTGCATATATTAGCTCCACTTACTGGCCCTTCCCCAATGTGCGACAGATGTTTTTATCTTCCCAGTTTTGCAGATGGGTCAGCAGAGGCCCAGAGGTTAAGTGCCTTATCCGAGGTCATGCAGCTGGCCATAGTGGCACTAGGAGTGGAAGACCCCTGGACTCCAGGCCAGAGCCTCCCCATTCAATACATGTTCTTTTCTCTCTCCTCTTATTGGTTCCTGGCTCATTTGGCTCAAGTGTGCTGGGAGCATGGGGTAGAGAAATCTGAGGGCTTTTCTGAGGCAGCTCAATTGTATTGGCATCTCTGTTTATTGATTATCTGTCATCAGTTATGATTAAACCAGAGTTACTTCACCTGCACAGGTGTTCTCCCCTCTACTGTGGGAATGAATTCATTTATATGAAAAAAATGGTCACATATAGTTTCCCCCTTCCTTTAATAGTTTTATGTGAAAGAATAAACTTGTATAAATTGAAGATTGTGATGATGAACTCTTGGATTTGGGATCTATTGAGTTCACTCAGCCCTGAAGAGATTTGCTCTCATGTATGATCATGCTTATGAGGTTCTACCATATGTCTTATTTTTGCTATGTCGTGTCATTCAAGCTTCATGATAGTATAAGGTAGGTATTCCTATTATTAACCCCATATTACAGATGAGGAAACTGAGGCACAGAGAAATGAAATATCTACAAGAGTCATTCAGTCAGAAATAGAGTAAAATTTGAATGTGGGTATGTCTCCAAAGTCCAAGTCCAGTTAAATGTTTGGTAAAGTCTTTTGCTACTCATCTGACCAGCAAAGTCACTTAGAGTCCTTTAGATCATATCACTACTGGCAGTCTCCTGGCTGACTGGCCAAAGTCTAATTTGTTTCATGAGTTTGAATTTCTAATTTTGCTTTTGAGTGTGATCCCCACTGTGGAGCACATGGTCCCAGTTTGATTCAGTTCTTGCCAGTGGCCTGGCCTGTAGAGCAGAAGAAGCAGCCCCAGAGCATCCAAGCAGAAATCTCGTGGGGCCTGGGCCCCTCCCTCCCTCCTGCTGCTGCTGGCCCCATGGATGGTGAGTGCTACATGGTGTAGACTGACCTTCTTTCTCTGGGCTCAAGAAGGTAGGATTTGCCTAGGGTTGCTTGGAGCCATCTCTGCCCCCCAGGGACCCTTTTGTCCCTGCCATCACTCCTGCGCCCAGCCTACCATTGCTCTATCTCTGCACATAGTGACTGTCAGCCCCCCACCCTCCTGGGTGGTTCCACTCAGGAAAGCTGAGGTCAGGTGGGTTGCCAGGGTGATCCCCTGTAACACCAGCCATGCTCAGGATACTGGTGGGCGCCAGGATTTGGTTGTTTTGGGAAGAATGAGCTGATTTTTTTTAACCATGCAGCCCAGACAGGGCCCTGCAGGGAAGAAGAGAAAGCGTCCTGGGGCTGCCCGCCAGACACCCCGACTTCCACTTCCTGAGCTATCCACTTGGAAAAGAATCAGCAAGTAATCAAGCATTCGGGACAGAAGAGCGCTCCAGGAGAGAACAGCCACACTGCCAGGGAGTACCGTGAGTGTGGTGGGGCTGGGGAGACAGCGGGGTGTGGGCAACTTCCACTGTACAGGGCCACTGGGGCAGGCTTTGCAGCCAGGCCTCCAGGGGAGAAGTTCTGGACTTGCCTGTAGCTTGCTTGCCTGCAAATTGCTTAATCTCACCGAGTCGAGTCGCAGTTCCACCCACTGCAATCGAGGCGACATTTCCTGTCCTATAAAGAATTCAGGAAGGAGTGCCTGGTGGGGATTTAGCACCAGTCAGAATGGGATGAGCATCCTGGAAGCCCCACCTGCCCTGTGCACTTGACTTTGCTGTGAGTGCCTGGCATCCAAGCAGCCGTTTAGCTCAGGCTGCAATACCATGCAACAGCTGTTGTTTTGCTGAAGTGAAATCCCAGCTTGCCGCAGACATGTGGCTCTTGCTCTTTGCAGGGTGGTGTTCCCATGCTGCTGTGCTCATGTGGCTTCTTCCCCTGTGTTTCTGAGCCTGAATGAGCAACTGGGAAACCCTCCTCCATATGGTGCATCCTGTTGGCACTTGGACTTCAAGTGTATAAGAGCACACAGTTGTGTCTGTGATGAGGTGATATTCTGAAAATAATAAATGGTATGCTTTTTATTCTCCAGGAAATCACGAGCCCCAGTCTGGTCCATGGGCTGTGCTAGGCAGGAGGAGGCTAGGAAAGTTCTGGTCAAAACAGGTCAAACAGGATGAGGGAGCAGAAATCCCACTGCTTCTGGATGCTCCTGAATTTTGGCAAAAGAAAAAGAGAGAAGTGTAGTGTGGGGCTGGGAGACAGAGTAGCATGTGTGAGTCTTCCCTCTTGAGGACATTATACAGGTACCCAGGTGGAAATACACCTGGGAGCCCTGAATGATGGTGTCCCACAAACCTCTAGAAGTATCCACAGCCTTTTGCAGAGCCTGGAAGTCCTCAGGGATCTGCTGCTCAGAGAACAGGAAATTGGGCCAAGGCCACAGTCAAGAGGACAAGATTGCCACAGCTGGACTTTTGCAGGGGGAGCAGTGGGGCTTAGCCAGTGACACCAGAAGGTCAGAAAGGCACAGGCATAGCCCACAGCTACCTGTTCAAGAAGCAGCCCATGCCAGCTCCTCTGCCATAGAGACCTAAGAGGACCCCAAGGACACCATGTGGCTGAAACCAGCTCTCCGTGCCAGACACAGCAGATATCCATAGGTGTTTCCTGGAGGACAGCAGGTCCAGAGAAGACATCAGGAGACAGCATGTCTGTCCACAGGAACCTGAATCATCCAGAGGACATCAGTGAAGTGAGAAGGGGAAAAATACTGTCACCCTGCAAAGTTCAGGTTTTCTATTTCCCCCAGCCCCTACCCAGGGCACCCCCAAGGAGGCGGGCACTTCTGACAGCTATATGAAATAAAATCTTATATTCCTTATTGTATTACATTTGTTGCCCACAGTTAATTAATTCAGTAAATATTTCCAAGTGTGTTTGGAGATTTGGTGATGAACTTGACTGAAAGCTGGAGAAGGCGTCTGTTCCAAAGTACCTTACTTTCTAACAGGAAAAGAAAGGCAGGCAAGCACGCACACAGACCAACAATTACACTCAGTGGTGAGAAGTGCTGTGCTGAGCACAACCAATGTGACAGGATAGAGATGACAAGGGATGGTCACAGAAGTGCTCATGCACTTCAAGCGAGGGGCTGATGGGGGAAAGAGCCAGCTGCAGCTGGTCCCTGCCTCCATCTACAGATGAGGAAACCGAGGATCCAAGAGGGGAGGAGCCTTGCCTGAGTCGCATCCTATGTGATCTACGTCAGATGTGGGCATCCCTGATGCAGCTCTGGGGGTGCAGGAAGCACCCTGGATCGTCTCTTGTGTCTGGTCTGCTTCCTGAGGTTTGGGAGGGTAACTGGGCAGAAGTCTTGCTGGAGTAGGCACTTGAATTCTGAGAGCCTGTCTGAGTTGGAAAGCTTGGGAACGTGCAGCCACCCAGAGCCAGGAGTGAGCCGCAGTTCTGCCGCTTGATTCGTCTCTACCCTTGGTAATCCCTGAGCATCTTCACACCTAGGTCCACTCTCTGTAAAATAGGGGATGTCCTCCTACCTCCTAGGCTCTGAAAAGGGGTCAGAAAGTAAGGAAAGCTGGCCCAGGGGTCCCTTGGTCTCCACATTGCTGTCGCCCTCTCTGTGCACGGTACAGATCCATTGCCATCCTCAGCCTGCTCCTGTTTCTCTCTGTATCTCTAGGACACTGCCTGGGTCTCGAGTGCATGCCTAGGGCGGAGGTGGGTAGAGGGTCTCAAGGACCAACGACAGAAGGTAATGGGAGAGAAAGTGCCACAGGAGAGGACACAAAAGGGTGCACCACTAAGCAGGCTGCCACTGCTGCTTGGAGAAGTGGGTGTCACGTGCGGGTGTGTGTTCTGTGTGCTTGGGGAAGGGAAGAGGCAGCCCCTGCAGGGATCTAAGAGCAGATTAGAGGTGGCCATGCAGAGACTGGAGGGAGAGGTGGCAAGCTGGCTGGGCAGTAGGGCCTGGAGCCCAGTGAAGGAAGGGGCTGGGGAGGCTGCAGGGTCCTGGGAAGCCAGGGATGGGCCCCAAACAGCCAGTGGGTGGGCTGGAGGGAGGTCAGGTGGACCGGAATCATGGAGCAGAGCTTATGAAAGCCTGCGGCAGGTAGGGAGAGGGACTGGAAGTAGGCACATGGCGGGATTGGAGAGTGCCCAGGAGGCCAAGGCAGGCCTGCCAGACTGGAGAAGCCAGGAGCTCTGGGGCTTCCACATGGGACCTTGGTGAGGAAAGCCGAACCCTGTGCTCAGCGTGACACCTGGTGGGCAGCAGGTTTCCGTATGTAGGAGCTGGCTGAATGCACAAATGATTGAGACCTGAAGCTGGGAGCCCAAGGACATCAGTTCAGGAGAGCTCAGGGAGAGGGAGAAGATGGGGCTTGAGGTAGGTCACTACCGGCAGGGCAGTCCGAGGAAGGCCTGGTATCCTGGTACCTACCAGACAGAGGTGCCCGGAGCCTGAGGGTGCTCCTGGTGTGCAGATGGAGATAGGGCACTGCCGCATGTAGTAGTGTTCCTTGGATTCCTTCTGAGAGCTGAGTTTGGCAGAGGCGGGGAGCAGGAAGGCACTCAGTGCTGTGGACAGCACGTGGGAGTGGTGGAGGGAGACACAGATGGTCCCGTGGTGAGAGGTCACTAGCTGGCTGGTGCAGATGTGCGAAGGTGAGCTGCCCTCATCTGGGACCCAGGGCCTGGGCTCTAGCAGGACCACACAGGACAAGGGTGGACAGGACAGGACTGCTTTCTGTGCTGCAGCCCAGCCCAAAGGGGCCTAGGCACAGCATCTGGGAGCAATGGAAGAAGAGCAACCCTGCCAGTGCCATCCATGAGGGCCAGGCAGGACTCCAGCAGGGCTCCGAGTGCCAGGCAGGATGCTCTGTGTGTCCTGCTGCCTCTCACATCTTGTCAGTGGCCACGGCACCACAGAGCAGGACATGGGGCTGTCAGGTGGTGGAGCGGTGTGATGTTGATCGCCTGGAATTGGAACAAATAACCAAAGGCCCAGAGAGAGGTGGAAGACAAAAGTGTCACCTAAGGGAGGTCTGGTGCTGTGACAGTGTGATAACTCCAGGTGTGTGTGTGTGGGGGGGGGAACACCTTCAGCCCTTCGGCATGGGCAGCTCACAGAGTCCTGGGGGGTGGGAGGGACACTGTCAAGAAGGATGCCTCGGGCCGGGGAAGGAATAGCCACACATCCCCTCACTGTCCTGATCACTAGGGTGTAGGCCCCAGGCAAGCGCCTGCCCTGAACTGATCTTCCCCACCTCTGCCAAATGATGAGACTTGGGACACTTTGAGGAGACACTAGAGCCCTGCTCCGGGCAGGACCTACACATTCAGCCGTCACAGAGCCCATTCAGAGGCTGTGGGGGCATCCGGGTAGGGCTTATGGGATCCCTGTGGGGAGGCGGTCTGGCTTGGTGACCAGACGCCATCACTGCACCCAGCCCCATTCCTGTTTGCTAGTCTGCCTGACCTTGGCCACTGAACCCAGCTCTCCAATCTATTCCTTGGCCCTGAAGATTTGGGTCCCAATGCTACGAACCATCTGTTCTCCCTTCCTGCCTACAACCTCCCCTCCCACTCCAGAGGACCTGCTTCCCCTAGAAGTACTGGGAAGTGAGGTTGCTGTGATGAGGCTGACCTGGCGGTGCAGCATGGGCTCCCACTCCTTCTGGGGCACCCGTGTGCTCTGTTCTTGGAGTCTTTTGCCTCAGTGTACAGGGAAGCCACGATGCTGGTAAGGGGACTTCCAGACAGAAATGAACATAGCAATAGGCTGACATGGGCCATCTCCATTTGTGCCATCAGGATGGCCTGCTGACTTCTGCTCCCTGGATTCCCATGAGGATTTGTCACTGGATTCTTCCAATTGCCTGGGCCCTTTCCCTTTTTAGTGCTGAACATCTTGGGTTCATGAGGGTCTCTCAGGCCCAGGCACCCTGGGAAGTTGGTCAGCCTATTCTGTTTTGTCCAGTATCAAGGTGGTAGTGGAGAGGAGGGATCTTAGAAATCCGACTGATCTTAGAAGTCTTCATAAATACCAACCTTGGGTGATAGAATGAGAGTGCATGAAGGTTCCCCAGCCCTACCTGGGCAGGACCTCCATTCAAGATCCTGTGCCCTTCCCCCTCCCCTCCCCATGCCTCCCTGCACCTACTACACACGACCATGGACAGCCACCTTTTAAATATATTTTTATTGAAAATAGAAAAGTCGTGGTGCTTCTTTCTTCACATAGCACAAGCGCAACCCCCCCAAGGCTGCCCATCCTGCCTTCTGCACAGAAGTCGTAGCATGAAATTGACATTAACGGCTCATTGGTGGACAAGATGGCATAGACAGGTATATTTGTCCATTGAGACAGATTGCCTAGGGACAAGCGGCCTTGTCCTCATACACACGGCACGTTTCTAAGAAGGCAGAGCCCAGGGTATTTACATTCATGCATCACATGTTTCGCGCTGCCTCAGCTGTGGAGATCATACTTTGTACAGATGCAGAGAGTACAGGAATTATACATAGATATTTCTTTAAATATATAACTATATAATATATATGTTTATATTTTTATACCTATTAGTCTTTCTTCCAAAACTTCCCAAAAAGCCTCTTAACAACACGCGCTAACTCTGAGAGCTCCCAAATGCTACTGAGTTCCAAAGTGGGGTCGCCTACCAGACAGGTGAGAAATATCTGAGAAAACGCAGAGCCAGAATATGCATCTCATTCTCAACCTCAGTCCAACCTGAGAAGTGCTCTGGCTTGAGGGGCTGCAGATTTGCTTTAAACAAAAGCTCCAAGCTCACATTCCAGGCCGCAGCAGCTTGACATGTGCATTGGTCGCCTAAGGTGGCAGCCTGGTAGCCTCCCCCACTGCCTAGGAGATATGTCCTCTGAATGCCCGTCCTGAATTTGGGGGTTGATTCTCAGGTGAACATTCTTTAAAAGAATGCAACTCTTGTTTCTCCTTAACTGGCTGCAAAGGGACAGTACAAGCTGGATGGAGGGGTGCTGGAGTCCTGGGTGGCCCCGGGTGACCTGAGGGCTGGCATGATGGAAGCTCAGACAGGTTTCTACAGCCTAACTGCAAAATCTGGGCTCCTTATGTTTAAGCCATAGGACAGTGGAACCCAGTGGGCATGGATATTCAGCTATCCTGGCCTGTCTGGGTTGCCCTAGCTCACCCCTCAGCCAGTAGCCTCTAGCCAAAGGCACCCTCTGGCTACTCTGGACTGGCCCAGGGCACCTGCTTTTTCCTCCATGAAGCCCAAGGCATTGTGTGCTTAGGGCTGCACTCCTGCTCACCTGCCCAGATATGTCCTCAGGGAGGGGGTTCAGTGGGGACTAGGAGGCTGTGGGCAGCAGTGTACAGAGCCCTGGGGTGGGCTCTGCCAGGCTTCTCTCTCTGGCCTTGTCTTTAGTGCCCCTCCTCTGGCCTGCCTGTCACCTGACTGCACCCTAACAGTACTGTCAAGCGTCCACCAGGTAGGGGCTGCTGACAGCATCATGACAATGCCTAGGTGAGCCAGGAAAGTGAAATTCAAACAAGTTCACAAGCTGACAGAGAAGGAGAAGGAAGACAGAAGCCTGTGTGGAAGGCATATCCTGGGCCTGTCCTCAGCAAGTACACACTGGCCAGGGGAAAGACAGTGACAGACAGCTCTGGGCACAGGGCACTGGAACAATGGACAGTTTGGCTTTCATGTGTCCATCTTACCTGGACTGGCGGGTCTCACTGCAACCCAAACTCTGTACTGCCAGAGAAGTACAGTGGGGGTGGAGGGGGCAGATGAGGTCCAGCCAGCTAAGGCCACCGACCTTAACTGTCACATGTGCCTGTTTCCTTCTGAGCAGGTATTAGAGGATGGTGGGGGAACCACAGAGTCGGGAGTGCCCTCCTAACTTGCCAAAGGTGAGTTCATAAGGTCACTGCCTTCACGGGCCTAGCAATGTGTCACCCTGGGACATGGCCACCTGGGAAAATGGTGGGCAAGGCAGAGGTGACCAAGCCTAGAGGTTCCTGCCCCTCTCCTTTGCCTTCCACACTTGCATGTCTAGAGCATTGGATCAGAGGACACAGGCAGAAAACGCCTCCTTCAGGGGCTCTCAGAAGAGGCTCTAGATGCCACTGCCAGGCCTCAGGAGGACAGTCCTGAAGAGCGGGCCCCAGGCCAGCACTGGCCCAGCTCACAGTGCCAGTGGGTTTGGCACAAGGGTTGGCCTCTGCCCAATGAGACAGGGCCTGGTTCACATGAACATGGGGCTCCTGCAGCCACGTGTGCTGCTGTCTGAGAACAGGTGCAGGGGCTGTGGCCCTTTCCAGGCTCCCTTAGCCTCAGCTTCTGTGACACAACACTCTACATGTAAATGAGCCCCATGTCTGCTCATGGGAGTTCTCAGGCTGGGCTTGCGGTAGGCAGGTGGGAGCCACAACCATAATGTGGGTGGGAATGGGAGGGCAGATACAGGCCCTGAAGACTGAGGACAATTATAGGGGGGATGGACAGCTGTGTGGGAAGCACCTTTGAAAGGGGACATCTATCTCATGGCTGTGTTGATGGCTTCTGTTGGGACATCCACAGAAGCAGGCTGCTTCCTGGGGGAGGAGAGGTTTTCAGGCTGCGGAGTGGCCCCATTTGCCTTCCTTTAGCTAAAAGGGGGGTGCCTCTTTGCCCCCCATAGGCAGACAGACCTGCTGCCTTTGTCAGAGCCTGTGCTTCAGACAGCAGGTGGGGAATAGTCAGTGGGCCAAACACAAGACAAGGAGGAGGATGTGGGGAGCTCTGGGTGGTGATGCTGCCCCAGGTGCTACATGCAGGGGACCCAGCTCAGCCCAGTGTCTGCGCTGCCCCTGCCCATTGGCCAACTGGGGCTGGCCTGGGAAGAGGACAGTTTCTTCTTCAGGAAGCTTGAGGCCTGCAAGGCAATGAAGTCCTGGACAGGCCAGGGTCAGCTTCCCATGTCCACTAGTGCCACCAGGGTGTCCCTCTGGCCAGCGGGTCCAGGGCCTGCAGATTCACACCACTGCGTTGCTCACATCCACCCCTTTGTTGCTCTGTGAGGAGCTCATGGGATACTCAGCAACAC
>PVKN010026811.1:0-13708 GCA_004027915.1 Capromys pilorides | reverse complement strand
GTGGTAAATATCTTATCAGCTTTTGTTCACTGAACAGCCTTGCTTTTCCTATTGAGTGGATGTTCCACATCTGTCTTACATTATGGGTGAGTTTGGTTGTGGTATGGTTATTTTATGTACCTTGGATTTTTCAATATTATAGGTTTATAATACTTGATATATCTTAAAGTAAAAATAACCCAAGCTTGCAATTTGTATTGTTTTTTTCTGACATAGTATTGGCTCTTTTTCCATACAAATTTTGTAATCATTAATAACATTAAATCAATTTTGAAATATATGCAGAAATTGCATTAATTTTATTTCTCAATCAATTTTAGGAAGAACATCTTTAAGATATCAAGTCTTCTTGTCCAAAAAGAACATATTTCATTTATGTAGATCATTAAAATATATCTTCAGAATGTTTTTTTTTTTAAATTTTATTTATTTATTTATTTGTTTGCTTGTTGTGTTTGTTTGTTTCTTTATTTATTCATTTTGTGGCTGGCTCAGCCTGCCCTGGTGGTGGCGCTGGCGCAGCATGCGGTGCCGGGGATCGAACTGCAGTCCCCGCAGTTGCCTGAGCCCTCCTAAGCAGGCGCTTATAGACCACTGAACCATCTCGCCAGCCCCTTCAGAATGTTTTATACTTTTATCTAGTAACTGTTCAAAGACTCATTTCTAGGTACTTGACATTTCTGATGCTATTTATTATACATTTTGTCTTCTCTTTTGGCACTTTTTAATAGTTTTCTACTAGTGAATATAAGTGCAAGTGAATGTTGTATATTAATCACTAATGCAAGAGTTTTTCTAAAGTCTTCTGTGGTTTTTAATAATCCAAAGTATACTATTTGAGTTATCCGTAGAGAGTAGCACACCATCTAGAAATACTGTGCAAATGATTACAGTTTTGTGTCTTACTTATAAAACCTTGTATTTCTAAATATATTATTTACTAAATAGGACTTTTTACTGGTTGATACATTGTGTCAGCTTGAGAAGTTTAGAAGTTTAGACCCTCAGCAGGAAGCCAGGATTCTTAGTTTGTAAACATCTTCCTCCTGTGCAAGAGGAGGGCGTGGACATTGTGTGACTTCTACACCCCCAGCCCCAGGGTAGCTTGTTTACAAAATAAGGAGAGGAAATTGGCTGAGTAAAAGCGGCAGCTGCTCGGCTTCCCTTTGCTTTTTAATGCTGCTCTTTGCGTTGTACTACTCTGCCTGAGAGCCAGCCGAGGATAGACTGAAACCTCCACAAACTGTGAGTTAAATGTACCTTTCCTTCCTTAATTTTGGGTGTTGAGTATTTTGTGCCAGCAACAAGTAAAAAGGAACCAAGACAGGGGGCCTGGGGAGATAGCTCCATGGCGCAAGTACCTGCCTGGCAAGTGCAAGGTCATGAGTTTGAACCTCAGTCCTGCAAAAAAAAAAAAAGTGAAAAAGGAACCAAGACAGACTTCATGTTCAATATTGAAAAGTAGTCATCATGGGTTTTGTTGTTCCTACTAACATTTCTTATTATTTGCTGTTTTGATGATACCCATTCTTTCTGGGGTAAGATAGAATCTCAGTATTGTTTTAATTTGCATTTCACTAATGGCTAGAGATGTTGAACATTTTTTTTCTTGTATTATTTGGCTATTTGTACTTCTTCTGAAAAATGTCTATTAATTTGGTAGCCCATTTTTAATTGAGTCTTTTATTTTATGTGGGGGTCTAATTTTGGGGCTTTTACGTAGTCCCTTGTGTGCATAGAAGGTGGCAAAATGTTTCCCATTCTGTAGGTTGTCTCATTATTCTGTTGGTTGTTTTATTTACTGTGTTAGAGATTTTTATTTTAATGTGATCACATGTGCTAATTTTGATGTTATTTCTTATGTGATTGAGGTCCTGTTTAGAATGTTCTCGGCTATGTCTTCAAGTGTTTTGTTTTATTTAATTCTCTGTCTCTGTTTCTGTTTCTGTCTCTCTCTCTGTCTCTGTCTGTCTGTCTGTCTGTCTGTCTCTCTCTCTCTCTCTCTCTCTCTGTACCAGGGGCCTTACCTCATGACCTTGCAGTTGCCAGTCAGGTTCTTATGCAGCTTAGCTATCTCGCTGGCCCGTTTTGTTTTATTTTCCAACAGACTGTTTCTTAGTTTAGGACACAGTGAGAGATACAAGGCTATAGTCAATCTTCTACATATAGATAGCCAGTTTTCCCTGAATCATTTGCTGAAGAGTCTATCCTCATTTCAGTCTATGTTTCTTCCTTGTTTTCAAAGGGCAGATAACTGAATGTACCTTAGATTGTTTCTTTATACTCTGTTATGTTCCATCGATCTACATCTCTTTTTAAAATTAATTTTAATGGGGCTGGGGAGATAGCTCCATGGCACAAGTGCCTGCCTGGCAAGTGCAAGGTCGTGAGTTTGAACCCTGGTCCTGAAAAAAATAATAATAATAATTTTAATGAGAAAGAAATAGCAATGAGATAGTTTCAAAACAGGTTAGTAGACTATTATAATGATTAATACATTGCTACGTGTCTTTTCTTGTATGCCAGCACCATGCTGTTTTTGTCACTGTAATTTTGATAGTCTAATTTTTTAACTTTATTTATGTCTGGCTCAGCCTGCCCTGGGGGTGGGGCTGGTGTAGCATGTGGTGCTGGGGATTGAACTGTGATCCCTGTGGTTGCCTAAGCTTGCCTAAGCAGGTGCTTTAGACTGCTGAGCTATCTGGCTGGCCCTATCACTGTAATTTTGTAATATAACTTTCTTCAAAAAACTTTCTACAAAGCTTTATTCCAGAGGGGCTTAGTCCTTCTTGGCAGTTGCTTCATCGTGGTGGCCAGCATGTTGCTCAGCTCCTCATACTTCTTCTTGGTGTAGATGTGTGTCTCCACCCTTTTCTTCATGAACTAGAGGGCACATTTGTCATTGGAGAACTTGAGCAGCTCTGTGGCCCTCTGCTCATAGGGGGTGAAGCCACACACCTCCCAGATCATGTCTCGCATGAACTTGGTATTTTTGGTGAGGCTTTCATGACAGTGGCTGTGCCTCAATTTGCTCTCATTCTTAGTCTCTTTGTAGCCGTTGTTGATGCCTATGGCCATGGGATAGTGTAGGGCTATGGCTGGGGAAAGTGGAGAGCAAGGGCTATAAAATGAACTTAGGCCCAGTGCCCACTACCTGGCACCCCACACCATGACTTCATCGAGTTTACCCATTGCACCCAGCTATTTCCTAACCTACACAATGGGGCTGGGACCCTGTATGGCATCAGGTACTGGGCTATAACTTTAAATCCAGTTTGTTTTTGTTGTCTTGACTTATTTCGGTATTCTGAATATATTGTGTTTCCATATGAATTGTATGATTGCTTTCTTTATTTCTGTGGGGAATTCTGCAGGTATTTTGGTTAAGATTGCATTAATCTATATACTAGTTTTCAAAGTATGGCCATTTTGAGGCAGACTGTGTTGGGTTGTTGCTACTGTCATTGTGCCAGACCCTCGGGTCTCACTGATACTGAGTGACATTCCAGAATGATAGATAAGCCACTTTGGGAGCAGACTGTATCCAGCTTCATGCAGCATTACTACCAGTTATTTGATAATGATAGAAGCCAATCAGATGCAATTTACATTGATACATCATGCCTTAGGTGGGAAAGGCAGCAGTTCCAGGGGAAAGCTGCCATTGTGAAGTTGTTCAGCATTCTGTTCCAGAATATTCAGCATAGCATTTCAACACAGTACCATCAGCTTACACCAGATAGTGGCATCGGCAGCATGGTTGTAGGCCAGCTCGAAGCTGATGAAGAAAGACCCCCATTATGGGGTTCCACCAGATACTCCTATTAAAGAACATCAATGATGCTTGGGTTTATATCAAAGGTATGCTTAGGCTTGCCCTGTACAACCTCAGCTGACCTCCTCCTTGCCAGGCACTCATGCTGTTTACTTCTCACTCCTCTTCCTGATGCTATCACACTCCTCTAGAAGCTCCAAATATCATACACAAGCAGGAAGGGCTATGGTGGAAGAGGGTGTAGCAAGTGGTAAAGTTCATTTATTGATTTCTAAGCCGTTTTTGCTTACCTGAGATAAGTTCAGTTTTCTTATGAGATGCCATACTTTCTATATATTGATAGGATTGATTCATTGATATCTTATTATGGGTCTTGCATTTATAATCTTAAATTAAATGAATATACAATACTTACTTCTCATAATTTCTTCTGATCACAAAATAAACTTATCAGGTTCTGGGGAGATAGCTCCGTGGCACAAATGCCTGCCTGGCAAGTGCAAGGTCATGAGTTTGATCCCTGGTCCTGCAAAACAAACAAATAAATAAATAAACAAACAAACAAACAAACAAATAAACTTACCTACCTTGTAGAATAGTTTAGGTACTTGTACAGGATTGGGATTATCTCTTTCTTGAAAATTTATTTGTATTTACCTATAAAACAGTTTTGGCCAACAGTGATGTTAAAAATTTTAGAGCGTTCGGTGGTACAAACAGCCCAGTGTGGCATACTTCCCATAGTTTTGCCACCAGTGAAAGGTTTCCTTGCAGAAATATTTGAACTTTTTTTTTGTATTTTGGGGAAGGGTCTACAGAGTGTTCAGCGTCTCACTACTAGATCGGGCTCGTAGTGATCCGCCTGTTTACAGCCTCCCAAGAGCTGCAATTACAGGCACATGCCACCATGCCCAGTCTCAAATGATGACTCAACGTGCCCTGGGAGTGGGGCTGGCAAGGCAAACCCAGGGATTGAACCCCTGGCCCTGCGCCTACTTGCAGGTGCTTTAATCTGCTGAGCTATTTGGCCATCTCATAATATTTGAACTATGGTTTTATGTTTTTAAAATAACCATTAGACAACTTAGTATTTTTGAATTTCCCATTTGAGTAAATTCTGGTATGTTATATTCTTCAAGAAAATTGTCTATTTCTCCAGTTTCCAAAAAATACTGGAAACTTCAACGATGATGACATTTTATTGTCTTTAAAAGTACCATTACTAAAAAAAAAAAAAAAAAGTACTGCTACTGGGGGCCAGTGAGATAGCTCAGCAGTCTAAAGTGCCTGCTTAGGCAAGCTTAGGCAACCTCATGGACCACCATTGTATCTCTGGCACAACATGCTGCGCCAGCCCCACACCCAGGGCAAGCTGAGCCGGCCATAATATAAAAAAAGAATAAAAAATAAGTAAAAGTACTGTTACTTGTAGTTATGTTCTCTGTTCATTCATATATTATATTGTCCTTTTTCTCTTGATAAATCTTACCAGAAGTGTGTATTTTGTTTTTTCTAAAGAAAGGTGCTCTTTTATAATGTTGATTTATATTTTATTAGTTTCCAGACTTTTATTTATTATGGCATTCTTTCTACTTTTGGAGGGTTATTGCTAGGTTTTTACAACATAAAACAGGGAGTTATCATAACTTTTTAATCCATTTTTTATTTTTTACATCTTTAGTACAGGGTCTACAAGTTCTAACTATGTGGATCAGACGCATAGTACTTTTCCTATTTTCAGCCTGCCAAGTGCTGGGATTTATGGGCCTGCGCCACCATACCCAGTCTCAATCTCCGTGTCAGTGCACCCTGGGGGTGGGAGTAGCATGGCATGCCAGGGATCAAACCCTTTGTGCTCTGCAAAAGCAGGTGCTTTAGTCCGCTGAGCTACCTGGCTGGCCCATAACTTTTTACTCTTGTTTCTTTTTATTTAGATATTTAAGGCTATATATTCCCCTTCAAAACAGTACTTTTTACATCCTAGAATTTTTTGTGCATTTATTTTGAGGAACATAAGAAGGTTTTTACACAGAATGTTTTCTTTCTTTTCTGTTTTTTAGGGAAGGGTCTACAGAGTGTTCAGGGTCTCACTACTAGATTGGACTTGGAGTGATCCACCTGTTTACAACTTCTTTTTTTATTTTTGTTTTATTTTATTTATTTGTTTGCTTGTTTGTTTGTTTCTTTCTTTGTTTATTTTATGGCTGGCTCAGCCTACCCTGGTGGTGAGGCTGGCACAGCATGTGGTACCGGGGGTCGAACCGCATTCCCTGCAGTTGCCAGGCGCTTTAGACCACTGAACCATCTCGCAGGCCCTACAACTTCTTAAGAGCTGGGATTACAGGCACATTCCACTATGCCCACATCCAATCTCAATTGCTGTCTCAGTGCACCCTGGGAATGTGGCCAGTACAGCATGCCCCAGGATTAAACCCCAGGCCCCTGTACCTGCTTGTAGGCATTTTAACCCACTGAGCTTTTTGGCTGGCATTATTTATTTATTTATTTGCAGAACCAGGGATTGAACTCAGGCCCTTCTGCTTGGCAGGCAAGCACTTATTCTAGTGACTTATCTCCTTGGTCCCTATTTATTTTTAATATATTTGGTTGTTACAGGGTCTCACTATGCAACTCAGATTCATAGTGATCCTCCTGCTTTCAGCCTCTTCAGCACTGGGATTACACACATGTGCCACGATGCCCTGACTCTGTTGGGGACTCAGCATACCCTAGGGTGGAGCTTACAGGGCATGTGGTACCCAGGATGGAACCATGGTACTTGCGCTTGCCTAAGCTTGCCTGAACAAATGCTTTAGTCTGCTGAGATATCTTGTTTTGTTTTGTTTTCAGAACTGGGGATCAAACTCAGGCTGCTGAGATATCTTTCTAACCCCATATACAGAACTTTAAGTGTGCATTCAAAGAGAGTATAAAGTGTGAAGAGAGGGAACACAGTACAAGTTCGATTATACACTGCAGGGTTTACATTGCACATGGTTCTCATGTCTTTAATTTTCCACTGAGTGTATAGTCATAGTCCTAAGTGACTGAACTACTTGCTCTGCAATCTGGCTATACTGGACAATCTTCTAGCTTGCTAAGCCTGATTCAACATTGGCATGATTATGAGGCACTTGTTAAATGGGTCAGATCAGTTTGTTGCAGACAGTTGAGTTAGACAGAAATGTTATAGGTAGTCAGACAGGACCAGGCCCTCAAGGGAGATAACACAGAAGACAAGATCTACCTTATAACTGTGGCAGGGACAGATGCTCCGGCCGTGGGCCAGACCTCAAGACAAAAGAGGAAACAAATGCTGACCTCCCTAAAGATTAACATCAGGGACTGATATTTTAAACAGTATCAATTGTCTTAAAAGAGCCTAAATGAGTCACTAACCCAACCCCCAACAGGAAGAGACCCTGTCCTGTATTCATGCCTGCTTGCTACATGACTTGCTTCCCAATTTGGTCCTAGATTTAATCAATTTTATCTCAGCAGTGGTTCTTGTAATCTCATTGGTTGACCATAGTTTTTTTTCCCACCTAAGCGAGTTCACATGTTCTCCACCACCTTAGACTCACCTCACTGCATAATTTTATTCTATAAAAGTCCCTAGAAGAGACAGCTTCCTGGGGACAACCCACTTGGGCCCCCCTCCTGTCCCTCTCTCAGACAGGAGCTTTCTTTCCCTCAATAAATATATTCTGCTCATAAGCTCCGTTTGTTCCTAAAATTCATTATTCAGTTTTAGAGAACATGTGCTCGTCCCAGGTACTTTTCAGGCCATCCACCTGAGATCAATTTTTACACTATCAAGTTTATTCAAGTAAATCCCAGATGAAGTTTCCAGTATTGTGCCTCTTTATTGACTATGAAATACAAAAACTTACCTTCTCATTGAGAAGAATACTTCAGGCTATTCCTGGAAAATGGATTTCCAGAAACTTCTAAGGCCCTGATTTTCATGAGTTTTATCTCATACCTAGTAAGATGTTTTGAGATCCTACTCATCATATCTCACCAACCTGATGCTATCAATAATGGAGACTAAGGGCCAGGGAGATAACTCAGTAGACTAAGTGCCTGCCTGCCAAGTGCAGGGTCCTGAGTTTAATCCCCAGTATCACACACACAAAAAAATGGAGACTACTGTGACACCCTATGACATAATCAAAGTCTTAGTACACTAAGTTATGACAGAACAGTAATGTGTTTCTTGAATATAATAATGAATATATAGAAGTTTATCCTGTTAGGTTAATGAAAATTTTGAAGGGTCTTTTGGCCCAAAGATAAAAGCTCATATTCCAGGTAAAATACCTGAATACCAGGTACTTAGGACTGTTTATTTGTTCAAACCTCTAAAAGACTACACCTAGAACAGTATCTATGTTTCTCACTGATTACACTAAAGAAAACACAGTCAATCTCTTAAGATAAAATTCTTCAGTGAAGGGTAAATGTGCTGCTTAAATGGGATGCAATAGCAATCACAATTTCTAAACATATCTTTGATGGTGTTGCTACCGTTTGTGTGTCTCTAAGGAATACCATATTACTTTTGGTGTGCTATTCTTGTAAAGAGGGAAATTTCACAGGGTTTCATAAGGCCCTTTTGCAAATAGTAGCCCTTACTTTATAGCTTAGAAAGACTTGAGGGAATTCTTTCCATTGTCAAGTAATAATTCTAACTGTGCATTTTGAAACTGTGGAAATAACCACACCAGTATGGCTTATAGATCTACTATAAAACAATGAGATAGTAAAAATTCGATTTTATTATCTGATTCATTTAAGCTCTTTTTTTTTCTGTCTTTTTGAGACAGGGTCTCACTATGCAGTTCAGGCTGGCCTTGAGCTTGCTTTTTGTAGCCCAGACTGGTCTCGAACTTGCATGCATCCTCCGGCCTGCCTCAGCTTCCCAAGTGCTGGGTCATTTAAGTTCTTGAACCAGTAGATCACAGTGCCTTCATTTATAGTCAAGGATTAAAATCAGTATCCTGTGATTTTTAAAGGTTTTAGATGTTTCTCTTCCCCCAGTATGCACTTACTCTAATAAATAGCTAAATGTTCTTTTAGGTAATGCTAGGGAGAAACACATAGAACATATATTTTCAGTTACATTAGAGGATCCTTGCCTAAGGGACTGTTGACGTGTGATTTTGACTCGTGTTTGAGAGTTGGAGAAGAAACTATGCTAACTCAGTTTAGTTATCACACACCCCTAATCCCAGTATCACAACCCTGATCCAGCATCACACAACCATGACCCAGCTACCTCCCAAAGGTCTCGCCTATGAGCGCATGAGGCTTGGGGGACATGTAGACACAAATCATAACATATACTAAGTGGGAAGGGCAAAAGGAATTGTTTGCCTTATGGGGAGATTTTAACATTAGTATTGTTTATATCTGGCGGCATCTGGTGATAAAAGAAAGCAAATAGACTTTTAGTCAATTTTACTATTATTTTCAAATTGCCTACTTAAATATACATCTTATTGCTCCATTGCCTGTTAAGGTTTCCAGTCATAGATGAGGCTTTTCATAGAGGGATGTATCTAGAATGTGGGATGCACGAATTAAGTGTGCGATTCTTGGATTAAAGGAGTGTGATTACTAAATCAGTCCACTGATATGTTTGACATACTTCTGGATGTGCATAATGGGAAGGCCCATACTGGGTGTGAGTATTACTTATAGTATGGATAGAATATAAGGAACAAAAAGTGAACTGCTATGATTGCGTGCTGCTTTTTGCTACATCACTGCTTTAGTGTCTTCTGCTCACCATAGACTATTTCTCCCTTGTGATGCTTGTCTATCATACCACCTTGTCTTGGAGCCAGTGCTTATGGACTGAAAATTATACAAACTATGTGTCTGGAAAACCTTTCCTTGTTCAACTTGGAGTGTTATGTATTTTGTCTCAGCTGTGAGCAAAGTAACTAAGATAATGCCCCATCTTTGATAGACCATAGGCCATAATTTCTTAGATAGTAAATTTTCATCTTACTTCCTAGCCAAATTCTACAAAGAAGATTTTAAAACAAAAAATTGAAATCTAGGTAGAGGCCTGCTAGTAAAAGTATAAATGTAGAGCAGCTATTCTCAGTGAGTGATAGGCCTCTGAACTCTACCACCACACCTTATTGGTCTGGAAAGAAGCATGAGCTTGTGTTTTATTTTATTTTGTTTTTGAGACAGATCTCATTACATAGCTTGAATTGGCTATGTAGCCATACCTGGCTGTTTTTGAAGAAAGTTTCTCTAGGGATTCTAATGTGTGGTGTTGCCTGGCAGCCACTTATGCCACTGAGCTATCTCCCCAGCCCCACAGTAACATTTCTTAAAACTTAGGACCCAGACCTCACAGAGGAAGATTTAGACAATCTAGATGGGAACCTGGAGGATTGATGTTTTCCAGTTTTATTTTTCAAAATCTCTGTAGGAGGTCACAATACACAGATAGGTTTGAGAACCACTGATCTTGATGATCCCACAGAACTTTTCCTCTAGATGTGGTTTTTCAATATGTTTTGCACAGTATTATTCTCCTCTCCTGCAAGTATCAGTCTTCTTTGGCATTCCTCCTCTAACTCTATTCCAAAAGTCATTCGCTGCTTTTCTAATATACTCTCCCAAATATTTATCATCTTCTGCTATAGGTACATATACCCCAGCTAGATACCACTGTGGTCTAAGCCACCACCATCTCTTGGTTTTATCACTGCTTCTTCCCTTTCTTCTTTTACTATCTCAATATAGCTACCAAGTGGCTTTTTAAAATGCATATCATTAGGTCACAGTTATAAAACTATCTGGTGACTTCTCATGTCACTCCAAATAAAAGAAAAATTTCTTGCCATGATCCACAAGGTACTATTATGATCCAATTCCTCCAGTTACATCTCTGACATTCTATTACAGTTCTCCTCAGGCCTCGTAGGTATTTTGTGATTGCACATATACCTCAGAGGTATTGCATTTGCTGTCCTCTCTTTATGGTATTCTTCCTCTGAATATTCATATAGATCTTTCCATTAACTCTTGTCTTGTCTTAAAAGATACCTTACCAGTGACTCCTGCTTTGACCACCATATTTAAAAATTGTAGCTCTCATGGTCAAAGGCCTGAATGTAGCCTCTCTAAAAAGCTATATAAGTATAAACATGTGAAAAAATGCACCACATCATATATCTTTGGGGAAATACATATCAAAATAATGTTGAGATATTGTGATATACCTGTTTAAATAATTCAAAATCCAGAACACTGAAACAACCAACTTCTGGTGAGCATGTGGAAAAATAGGACATCTCTGGTGGGAATGCACAGTGATGCAACCAGTGAGAAACACAGAGTGACAGTTTCTTATAAAATTACACATATTCTTAGCTTATAATTTAACAATATTTCTCCTTGGATTTTAATCAGAACAGTGGAAAATATAGGCATACAAGAAATTGAATATGGATATTTATACGATTTTTCATAATTATCAAAATCTGAAATGAGTCAAGATGTTCTTAAACAGGTGGGGTAGACAAAGAAACAGTAAACTTAGACAATACAATATTATATGACTCCAAAGTTATGAATTTAGGGCTCAGGGCATGCAACACGTGGTGTGGGTTTGCATTTCTTCCTTGCTTTGTCTTGAACACAGAACGATGCCAAAGAAAGTGAAGTGGACTGAGAATGGGAAGGAAGCGGGGCCTGTTTCCAGTAAACAGGTGAAGGTGGTGGAGGTTGGTGGGGCCTCTGCCTTAAACCTTGATACTCCTAGTAGTCTCTTTGAAAGATTAATCTCTCCAACCAAAATGGGGTCTTTTTTCAAGGAATTCTGGGAGAAGAAGCCCCTCCTCCTCCAGAGGGCTGACCCTGCACTAGCACTAGCAGCAGATTTGAAGACATTGTGCAGTCAATGGGAGGAACAAGGTTTTTTTTTTTTTTTTTTCAGGACTGGGGATTGAACTCAGACCCTTGCGCTTGCCAGGCAAGCGCTTATTCTACTGAGGTATTTCCCTGGCCCCCTAAGAAGGTTTTAAGTAAAGATGGCAAAGTGCACTTTCTTCAGCTGAGAAAAGATTTCACTCAGAAAAGGGCAACGATTCGGTTTCACCAACCTCAGGTTTAAGGATGCACGTTGGAATATCCAGGAGAAGCTAGAGTGTTGTTGGCTCCTTGGCTGGCTCAAATGTGTAGGTATGGGCCAGGGAGATAGCTCAGTAGAATAAGTGCCTGTCTGGCAAGTGCAGGGTCCGGAGCTCAATCCCAGATACAAAAAAATGTGTACATAACCCCTGCAGGGTCGCAGGGCCTGCCTCCCCATTATGACAATGTTGAGGTTTTCATCCTGCAGCGGGAAGGAGAGACACACTGGTGGCTCTATGCTCCCACAGTGGAGTGGCCCTGGGACGTGAGTACAGTGTGGAATCTGAGACCTGGCTTGGTGTGCCACTGCATGAGTTCACATTGAAACCAGGTGATTTGTTGTACTTTCCCAGAGGGACCATTCACTAGGCAAACACTCCTCCCAGACTGGCCCACTCTACTCACGTGACCATCAGCACTTATCAGAACAACTCATAGGCTGATCTCCTTTGGGACACCATTTCAGGGCTTGTGTTTGATACTGCAAAGGAAGATGTGGAGTTACGGTGTAGAATATCCCGGCCGCTGCTCATGCAGGTAGAAACATCAGCTGTTGCAACAAGGTTAAGTGGCTTTCTGAGGACTCTTGCAGAATGGCTGGAGGGCATTAAAGAACTGCTTTCATCAGACATGAAGAAGGATTTTGTTACACATAGACTTCCTCCTTACTATGTAGGAGAGAGAACAGAACTGTCAGCACCAGGTGTAAAGTTATCAACAGTAGACAGCACAGTGAGACTGCAATTTAAAGACCACATCATCCTCACAGTAGGATCAAATGAGAACCGACCTGATGAAGCTCAAGAAAAGATGGTTTACATCTATCATTCTGTGAAGAGTAGGCTAGAGATACACATGATGGAAAATGAGGATATAGAGCCTCATGGACTTTGATTTCCTTTATCACATATGGGTTCACTGAAGCAGATTTGGAACAGTTCAGCTATTTCTGTCAAGAACCTGAAACTAACTACTGCTGAGGAAAAAGAGAGCTTGGTTTATCCCTCTGTACAGAATATTTAACCCAAGTTAATGCCTTTCTACAAGCAAATGGTTGTTATTTTCTAAGCTGATTTTCTTTTTAAGGGAAGATGTAAGTTCTAGGTAGTTACTGTTGTATTGAGTCCACTCACAAATATGTAGCTATGCACATAATCCTAAAAGAGAATGTCACCATCCCTTATCTTACAGTATGTCTGTTGAGAGACGTACTTATACTAATGAGCACATGGAAGAGAAAACAGTAAAGTAGTAGATGTCCCAAAATAAGACCAAACCATACTTTTCAAAGTTTATTTAATTCAATATGGTAGAAAAGGAACAACTCAAATAAATATATCCCATAGAATTAAATGTCATTAACCTGGAAAAATAATGAATTTTTGAAAAAAATATGAAGGACATTAATGTATATCAGTAAGTGAGAGGTGCAAATCTAAAAAACCTGCATCACGTTTGGTTCTACTAAATGACACCTGGAAAGGCAAAAAACTATAAATACTGTGAAAATGAGTTATCATTGTCAGACAGTGGAGAGGACACAAGGATGAGTAGAAGGAACAAAGAGAATTGTCAAGGACTGAAAAGATTATCTCTAATTCTACAGCAGTGGCACATTTCGTTATTCATTCTTCTAATCCCACAGGATGTTCAACAGCAAGAAAAACCCCTCACACATACTATGGACTTTGGGTGTTAATAACCATGTAGGGACAATTGTTGAAAACTACTTGTCTAGGGCCGGCGAGATGGTTCAGTGGTCTAAAGCGCCTG
>PVKN010026810.1:0-13708 GCA_004027915.1 Capromys pilorides | reverse complement strand
AAGCACTAGTCAATTGAGAAATGCAAAGCTTTTCAATATTGAGATGCCACCTCACCCCTGAAAGAATAGATATCATAAAGAAATCCAGTGATAAATTCCAGAGAGGTTGTGGGGGGAGAGAAACCCTTCTTCACTGTTGGTGAGAATGTACATTGGTACTGTTAGATACGAAACCATGTAGTCAACAAGACCAAGCATTCTGATGCGAGCAGATTTATTGGAGGCAGGAAACATGCAGACTGTCTAGGAGATGAAGAGAGCAAAGAATAAGTCAAAGCATAAGGCTTTATGGTGTCTTATGGAGAGCGTGTGTGGGGGCTGGAACAACAGAGAGAGAGAGACCTAAACTTGGTTGAGCTACCTGGTATGTGATGGACTTTCAATGTTAACAAAGGAGAGACCTGTGGTTTTCTACACAGGTCAAATTCACGCAGACCTCTTCTGCAGTTTGGTCCAAGGAGAAGTTAGTTGAGACCAGAGTAAAACACAGGTAGTATTTTCCACAGGATACCTGGGAAACTAGGAGGTACAGTGCTCAGGGTAGGGTCCCTGGGTAAGCTTGAGTCGTGATCCATCATTTTGGACTCTATTAGATAGAGAAAGTGTGAGGAAATCATATGCTTACTTCCTGCTGAGCATGGGCATCATGAGACAGTGAGTTTAGGGATCAGGTTAAGGAGTTGTTTTCACCAAGGAGGTATCACTGGAGTAAGGCCTGGCAGAAGTAACCTGAGAGAAGCATTTAGTTAATTTTTTGGGTAGTTAATCTGGTGGCAATATTGTGGATGAGAGAGATGAAGCAGGGGCTACCATGAGCATAAAGGCAAGACTTGAGACGGACCCTAGAAGACGTGTGAGCCAATGGATGACCGAGTTTCATGTATTAAGGTACCACACAGAAACTTCTGTATGCCCATTTTGTATTGTATTTCAGGAGGTGTGTTGAACACACTGAGTTTGGTGCAAGGGGACATCTGAAGTTGCGGGAAGAGGAGAATTGTAAAAGGGAATTATCAATGGCTAAAGTCCTTTGAGAAGAGCACAGGTGCATGTGTGTTGTTGGGTGAGACACTGATGGCCCTGATATCAGGCTTTGGAATGAACATGCACAACCAATACTTAGTGAGGCTGGTGAGGTTGGTGGTCTGTGTTAGAAGAATTCAGGTAAGGAGGTTTGACAGGATGATGGCTTATGCCCATGCAGAAGATAATGCCAGATGTTTTAGTTAGGACAAGAAGACTGAAGAGGTGGTGAGTGATGGGCTTGAGTATCCTCTGATGTTTGGTGGCTATTGAGTAATTTGGATTGTAGAGTAGGCCATAGAATTTCTAAGAAACACCAGTGTAGCATGTGTGGTATGAGTGGGACTGAAAGTATTTCTGAATATGTGCTTGACAAATGAAGAAGAAGGGCAGAGCTGACTGTACAGTGTGGTTAAGTTTATAGGATGAACAATGTGGGAAGAGAGCTAAGAGGGACATGGAGCTTTTGAACGAGATTACTGCCCATGAGAGGTATGGAGCAGGTTGGTTTTATAAGGAAATTATGAGTGAAGAACAGTGTGTGGATCAGCAGGGCATGGGCCTGTCGGAAGGACTCATGTAGGGTGGCCATCAACAGCACCATGCAAATGATAGATCTATTTTTTTTGTTGTACCCAGCTCAGCCTGCCCTGAGGGTGAGGCTGGTGCAGCATGTGGTGCCAGGGATTGATCCGCAGTCCCTGCGGTTGCATAAGCTTGCCTAAGCAGGCACTTTAGAGTGCTGAGCAATCTCGCCAACCCCAGATTGCAGATCTATAGCAAAAATTTTAACACTATATGTGGTGTCTGGGTTAGAAGAAGAGAGCTTTTTTACCTAAGATATCCAGTGAGAATTGGGACTCTGACAATGATATCTCAATATGGGCATAGTCATCAAGCTCTGTTATTCCTCTTCAGCAGCAAGACCAAACAGGTCAAGTATTGATGGATTTGGCTGTCCTATGAGGGCAGGGAATTGGATGACTTACCTGTTCTCTGTCAGCCACAGCAGTCACATTTCCAGTGTCCTCCAAGTTTGTAGATGGAGCCAGATCCCAGTGGTGGCTGTAAGTATGGGCAGGGTCATATATAGTGTACTTCAAAGAGCTTGGGTGGCAGTACTGTTTAAGTTCAGCATTACTTTGGTAAGATCCTAGTTTGATGGGCTTTCCAAGTGTCACAGCCAAAAGATGACACTTGTATAGTTAATTTTGGTTTCTATTATTGAAGTCAAAAAGCCAGATTAAATAAGGTTTCCTGGTAGGTTTTAAGATCGAGTGTGAATGTCAGAGAATTTTTTCAGAGTATGACTCACATTGAAATATAAAGTGTGGCCAGAGAACTGTTATTTTTTTACCAATTATGGACATTTTAGCACTTAATTTTCTGCAGAATATCAGCAGAAAGTATTTAAACATTTACAGAGAACATTTGACATCAATAGTCATACATAAGAGCTGGCAGAAGATAGTGCCAGATGTTTTAGTGATGTCTTGCAGCAGTATAAAAATCACGCCATGGTATGTATTTACTTCATTTAACTTATTGGTTTAAAATGTATGTAAAGGTTCTACTTGTCAGCAAAGACAGAGGAATGGAATTCCATCCTTTGTTTCCTCCTTAATTAGTATCTTTCAAAAAGGCAGTCAGACTGACAGTGACCTTTGTGTCCACTCAAATGTTATAATACAGGAAAAGTGAGCATGTTGCTGGGTTCCATGTTGCAAGTGAACTTCTACAGTGTGCAGTGGGTCTCACCTGTGTTCTATGTTTCTGGCCCATTGGTCTGGCTTTTTATCGGTGCATGAGATAAGTAACTTGCCAGGTTCTCATAATATAAGTAAGTGAATATGATGCTGAAATACTAAAAGTGGTATAGGGGAAAAAATCTAAATATCATGTGCTGATTCTCTACATTGATTGCAATCATTCTGCACTGCAAATGGGTGCTAATAGAATCCCAAAAACCAAATTTAACAAAATAAGCAAAGTCACCATTTTACTGAAGACGTTAGTTTGTCTTTAAAGCAGCGTTGCAATAAGTACTTTTTTATTTTGTGTTTCTACATGAGTGCTTATGTCTGAAAAGTGGGTGCTGGAATAGGATTCCTAGAGAAAAGGGTTAGCAGGCAAGGATCAATCACACCACTTTCCATTGTGAGCAGCATTGCTGGCATAAGAACTGTCTGGTGGGATATGTTTCACCACTTCCGGAAGGGATGCAGGCCTTGGAGTGAGAAAAACTGTGTTGTATTCCATCAGCCCTGCGTAACCCCAGGACAGTCACCAGACCTTTTGCACAACCATATAACAATGTTGTTCAGCAACTTTATCCGGAATTTTATTACATACAGCACAACAAAAGTAAGAATTATTTAAACCTATTTACTGAAATACTGCAGGCAATATTTTCTAAAAGTCCTTCTGCCCCACCGAGAGGAGTGGCATTCAGCCACATGCATATTCAATAAATCAGCACAAAGGGGATGAAAATCACATAACCAAGGGTGAGAAATTCTCAGACATTTAATATTATATTATTCTCACAAAAGGAATTTAGAAATAGGGGGGTGGGGAACAATCTGCAATATGCCCAATAAAAGATGAAACAGAGGATCAAACAGACATGGTGGACAGTTTTGACCTCAGGAGGAGATTTCCAGAGGAATGTGGAGCTCCACAAGTGGAGAACACACTGATGGTGCTGATGGAAAATAAATAACGTAGAGCCAGTGGTTCCACACATAACACCATGAGATACAGTACTTCAAAAGACCATGGTGCCAAGAATGATCCATCTTACATTATGATTTCCTCACTGAAGATAACTGTGGTCACTTGTGCTAATCTTTGACGTATCCATACTAATACTCATGATGTAAAGAAGGAAATTAATGTTTGTCAAAACGTAAATATCCACAGGAAAAGAAACAAAGGAACAATGTACCACGCAGACCTGGGCTGGAGCCCCCTGCACCTGGCATGACTTGGGCTCATGGTAATGGCCTGGATTACCATGAGGAGACGTGTGGTGCAGACAGAAAATCTCCAGGACACCTGCTCCAGGGAAAGCACAATCATACAGCCTATGTCATCGAGGAAGATTCTCACTCCAAAAGCTTCTATTGTCTTTAGTGTGCCTTGTGTACAAGCATTATGATATCTATGAAAGCCAAATGGATGAGAATATGGTGCGTGGCTTTCTTCTCAATGCCCCCAAATATGAGTACATGATTTACAGAAACAAGAATGTTCCCCACAGTGTCAAGTGCAGTCAGGAAGACCAGGATTGTTCCTTGACTACTTTTGAAATCATTTCTTACAGCAATAACAGAAAATGTGAAATCAGCAATCACCTTTTGAAGAAAACATCGGTATTGATCATATGTACAAAATATTTCATAGCACAAGATTTTGGAGCATAATGAAAGTCTGTTATATGTGAGAGTGTATATTTGTGAAAAGGATACACTCCCTTTCCTGTTTGGGTTTTATCTTATGCAGTCTCTAATGTCCACTTGAGGGACAGTACTCAGAAGTCAGATTTGAGCTCAGATACTGTGTCTTAATCTATACTAGAAGCCTATTTTCTTGTTGTAATCACTCTATATCTCACTACTCTAGTATTTTAGTTGATTACTTAAGTATTCTTACACAGGTTCATAACGTGGCCCAAACCCCAAGCATGCACTGTTTATACAATTCCTCCTCCTCCTCCTTCTTCCTACAAGCATAGCTGGTAGTGGACAGGCCCTCTAACAAGCAGTGGTAGCCAGCACCTGGGAGTGCAAGGTGTGGGATGAAAGGCAGCTGCCCTCTGCTAACCATGCAGCTCAGGACCATCACCAGAGCTGTCATCTAACTTCATGGTTTACTTTTTTAATTTTTATTGCATATGGTCCTGGAAAATAAAGATTACACCTACTTCACAATTACTTAAGGAAAGGAGCATAAATACACATTTTTGAAACAGAGGACTTATGCTAATCACCCCTCCCACATCCACGCAGATGACCATCTCTGTGAATCAGCAAAAACGGGCTGAGAATGGGATAGCTCATAGCCAGAAATTCTCGAATACTATGTATTATGACACTGTGTTCCCACAAGTTTATAAGTAGAGAAAATATACATTCGATCCAATAAGACAAAAGGAAACACAGCATGAGAAGGAGAACACTTTGAGAAGCTTTGATCTCTGGCGGAGTTTTGTAGAGGAACTTGGAGGCCTGCAGGTGGAGAACGTGCTGGTGGTGCCTGTGGAGCACAAGCGCTATGTACACACTGGCTCCACCCATGAGACCCTGAAACACAGCATCCCGTAGGACCATAAGTGTGAGAAAAAGCCACCTTACTTGGGGGTTTTTTGATTGAAACTCACAAACATAGTCACTTTTTCTGAATTTTGATGTATTCATGCTGATGTTCTTGATGTAATGCAGGAGGTTCATGCCTATTGCAGAGTTGAGAATCCAGAAGAGAAACAGGGGGAGGAGGACCCATGCTGACCTGGGCTGAAGCCTCCTCCACCCTGAGTGTCTGGGACTCATGGTGATGGCCTGGACCACTGTGAGGAGACCGGTGGTGCAGATGGAGAGGCCCCTGGCCACCCTCTGCAGATAAATAGTGACCTTACAGCCTGTGTCATCTAGTAAGATTCTCAATGCAACTGCTAGTTTTGTCTTAGGCACGCATTGGCAAAGAAGCATTATGATGTGTACAAAAGACAAATGGGTGAGAATAAGATGCATAGAAGTCCTGTGAGTTCCTACTGACATGAGTGCATAGCTCATGAAAACAAAGATATTCCCCGCAGTGCCCAAGCCAGTAAGAAAGGCAGCGATTATGCCCTCGACAAATTTCAATTCCATTTTTCCTTCATAAGAAGAAAAAATTGAAGCCAGAGAGGCACTTGTTGAATTAATCATAAGTAATGATCACTGATATCTGCAAAAAATATTTCATGTCACAAAAGCTTTTCTAGTATGACAGACAGTCAAGACAATACATGCATATTTTTGTCCAAAACTCTGTTTTCCTTTGGAGGTTTTATTTGTAGACAAAAATATCATAGTGAGGACTACTGCTTACATTTCGAAATTTTCAATCCAAAGGGTTTTTTTTTAACTCCATAGGAAAAAGAGCAACTTCTTTACATTATTAAAAATCCCTCCTATGTTCATTCACATTATTGCTGAAGTGAGCCAAATTCTGCAAATATCTTCTTTTTTATCTTGTGTCATATTGTCATCATTCATTTCCAGAAGCTGGGCCTTCTAATTGTCCTGCCTGCCTCTTCCACCTGCAATGGAGACACCTATAAACTGCAGCTTCAAGTGCACTCACGTCTCTTAGATTTACCACAGCTCAACTTCTATAGTGTCTATTATTTGATTAAATATTTACTTCATTTCTCCTTTCTATGATTGAAACAATTTTCAACTTGTCATTTTGCATCCAAATTGAAATCAATGTCCTTTCAACATTGTATTTTAAATTTCAGCTGATTCTGTGATTTAGTTGTCTACAAATGTTCAGGCACATTTTCATTTGCTGTCATCAATAGCCAATTGAATTATAGAGGCTGCTGAAAGAGATTCCAAAATTTAAAGTCTGATCTGTCAAAGATACCCTGAAAAATGTCTACTACCAGCAAATGTAGATCATTCCCAGTAGCCAGAACAATGCACTACAAGGGCCATGGAACAATCTCTACAAAATCGTAGGAGAGGTCTCAATTCCCACAGATGCCTTCAGAGGACTTCGAAGCTTGCTTTGATAAGTTTCATAATGCCTGATGGTCATAAGTTAAGGTCAGTTTATTATGGAGGTATCCTAAATGTTGGCTGCATATAACAAAGTAGTTTGGGATATTAGTGGCACACAAAGAAGAAAACAAAAATAAGAAACAGTTTATAACATTGCATGAGTAGGACTGACCACATAGCTCAGTGGAATAAAGTGCCTGCTAAAAAAAAGCAACAAGACTGGGGTTCAATCCTCTGCATACTATGGTGGCATTGGCCCAGGATTGTCCTGAGATAGTGATTAAGACTGAATGAGGTAGCCTATGCCTCTAATCTCACCACCTGGTAAGCTAAAAATAGGAGGATCACTACGAGTCCTATGTATGTACTGAGATTCTGTAAACCCTGTACAAATACATTAAAAATAACAATAATAATGTATACAATAAGATGATGTCATTTTATGCTTATTGCATGACATTGGGAGAAACCATGGCACCTTTGCCTTTGCACTCTGCTTCTCCTGAGTTGTTTTTTCCCAACTGGTATGAAAAATAGAGCTGCTTTTTTCTTTATACACCCAATTATATACTTACTTTTACTTTCAGAATAGCTGGGATTATACTCCTTAATGCCAAAGAATGGTACATTTATTTTCCATTGATAAATTTGTGTGAAATATGGACAATAACTGCAGTATAAAAAAAATTATTTGTGTGATCAGTTATTGGTGCTTGGCCATGCCTCATATACACTGCAACTGCTTTTTGCAAATTTCCCTTCTGCATTGTCTACAGTACGATGAAGTATATTGTATATGTTTTTCTGACAGTCACTGACATCAAGAGCCAAACATAAATGAGATTTGGGCCCAGGTTTGACCCCAGGGCAACTCAAAGCCATGGGAACACCAGCTGCTCCTTGTCCCCTTCCTGAAGAGTGGCACTTTCTGCCTATAGACAAGCAGCACATAAATATCTGTGTCCAGCATCTCATGCAGTGAAATATGGGCCACGTTTTGTCAGGCACAGCTGCATGGACTAAAGAGCATGGAATAAAGCTTAAGCATTTACTAAAATATTGAATCCGGTAAAAATTCTTGCCTTGAATACGTCTCAATAGCCCTCTGTTCTTGCCAAGTTTCCTTGTGGTTTGTTCAGGGGCATTTGTGCTTAGGGTCCCCACTTCCTCTGCTTTTCTTTTCCCCAAAACTAAGACTGTATCTGTCTCTGACTCTGGCTCAGTGTACTGCCCAGATCAGTATTTTGGAGATCTTCAGGGACCTTATTTAAGTGACTTCTCTTGCTGTCTGATTGAAGGGAAAACATCAGAGAAGTGAGAGGTAACTGGTCAACCAGAATGTCACAGACAACTTCTCAGAAAACTACTTCAAAAGAGAAGTGTGGCATTTGGGGAATGCTTGATGCCCCTGTGGTTATAACACAGAGAACTTAGGCAGATGAGAGCTTCTCATTCAGGATCAGCTTCTCAAACAAAAGTGAGATTATTCTCTCTACAATAATTATAATTAATAATTAAAAAATTTGTCATATAAGGAATGCATACAGTGGATTAAACTTTGTAAAAGCATAGAATAACATTGTATATCAGGACATAGATGTTCCAGGAGGTACACAGAGATGAAAACTTTAAAGAAAACAAAATAAAATTCTACAGTGGATTCATATGTAGATGCAAAAATTCAGCAAATGTACCATTAAATATTTTTTAAAAAGTACTCTTGTGGAAAGATCGGTGAGGGCAGTGAGATTTCTGGCTACATATGCAAAGCTCCTCGCAGATTCTTGAATAGCTTCTATATCTCTGGTTGCTTGAAGCAAGCAAGAAGGGCACCTTGGGCACCACCCAGCCCAGAGCTCTCTCAGGATACAGTTTTTTGAATCAGAAAGATCGAGAGGCTTGCCCACATCTAGAGTCCTTTGCCTGGAATTGATCCATTTTGTCTCATTGGTAGGATGCAATGCTCTTAACATATCAAGAGAAGGAGGAAGGTCCTGGTGCTGAAAGCCCCTCTCAACTTTTTCTTGCTCAATACAAGAGAGATGCATGGAGGCCTGTGAGGGAAATTTTCCAGGTTCTTGGAGTTAAGCAATGATGCATGATTAGCACTCACCTTAGTGGCTGTAGTGCAGATAATATCCGGGCCGGCTCTTCTGGGGGGAAGAAGCTATCCACTCATACCATACCTTCAGGAGTGGTGTAGCTCTTGGTTCCTATAAAGTCTCATCACCAAGACTCCAATTCTCATCGCTGTCATATGTGAGGAACAAAAGCTACCCAGCTGCGCACCTGTCCCTGATGTATAAAACTCCCTCTACATGCACAATTACTATTTTTGCCTGCCTGAGTAATATTCTCTTGGTTGATTGGGGTTTAATTATTTTAATGAGAAAATGATACAGTACCAGAGTGACTAAAGAAGTCATTATATCTAGCATTGTGGGCTTTGTACCATCTCTCTTCCCTGTCCCCAATGTCAAGCTGTGAATTCAGCTGGTACAGGCTGTAGGAAGCAAACTGTATTACCTGTCTTTCCTTGTTTGGTCTGTCTTGAAATAGTGGATAAAATACAAGTGCAAGGAACAGCAGACTGGCTTGTGAGTGCATCTCCACCACTCGCTGTGGGCATAAGCCCAGCATCACACTGCATTGTGAACACGCCTGGCAGAGCTGTAGTCTTATCAAAAGTGGCTGGCTTATGCTTTTTCTGTTACTCATAAAGTGAGTCCCCTAAAAAATTAGACCCCTGCTTTTAAAGACCAATGTGGAGCATAACATCCATGTTCTTAGTATGAGACTTAGAGACTTTATTTAAGTGGCTTCTCTTGTTCTCTGACTGAAGTTAAAACATCAGAGAAGTGAAAGGTGACTAGTCAACCAGATTGTCATGGAAAACTACTCAGGAAACTACTGAAAAGAGAAGTGTGGCATTTGGGGAATGTGTGATGCTTCCCCTGGTTATAACACAGAGAACTTCAGAAGATGAGAGCTTCCCATACAGGAAGCCATACAGGGCCCCTAGTATACATAAAACATATTTTTGTGGTACATGAAATAATAGCCCACTGATGTGAATAGTATGTGGAACCAAATGTTGACTGTGGAAATTGGGGCACAGTAGCTGGAGAAGTTGCTGAGTGATATATATAAAATTCATACACTCATAGCATTGAAATATTTATTAGTTGTACATACAAAATAAGATTCGTTTTGGGATGATTTTCTCTAGCTAAGTATAATTTTAATTTTTATCTGATCTCTAAATTTCTATGAAAAATTTTCTATATCAAAGTTCTCCTCTTCTTAGTTTTACACACAAGGAATGCTGACATAAGGACCAGAAATCCCCACTTGGAAAATCATCCTGAGGAGAAGGAGCCCATGGCCTGCTTTTGCCATGCAGTATAGGGGTTCAAGTGGCCAGGCAATATGATCCCAAGTTCCTATACATTCATTTCACATATGTTCTGTTAAACTTACTTGTTGTTTGATTAAAGGAATAGAATTAGAGAAACAGCTAAATTGATGGATGTTGATGAGGGCCCAGGACATAGGAGAACCTCTGCTGAGACATCATTTAACCAAGTGGTGTCCCAAATTTTCTGTTCAGTCAGTTTATTTGGAATTTTGCCCTCTGTTTCCATTACTGAAATTGAATTGTTGTTTTCTTTTTCACTGAGTTTTTCTCTCATCTTGGTATAAGAGTAATGTTTGCTTCCAGCAAAGAGCTTGGGAGAATTTTTTCACTTCCAATTTCACTGAAGAGTATCAGAAAAGTTGGCATTAGACCCTCCCTAATATTTTGTAGAATTCAGCTGTGAATTCATCAAGACCTGGGCTTTTCATTGTTTTTAGGGTTTTTATTGCTGTTTTAATTTCAATGGCTGATATTGGGTTATTTTATCTCTTCTTGACTCAGCATTGGTAGTTCATATATATCTAGGAATCGGTCCAATTCTTCCATATTTTCCATCCTGTGAGAGTAAAGATTTTGGAAATAAGTGTTGGTGATATGAATTTACATAGGCTCTGTAGTAATTTCAAACTTTTCACTCCTAATTGTATGGATATGAATTTTTTCTCTCCTTGTTTTAAAATAGAGCAGATAAGACTTTATCAATTTTTCTTTTTTAATTTTTTATTTTATTAATTTTAATAAGAAATAACAATGTATAACAATATGGCAGTTTCAAAACACGTTAGCTATACAGTTCAATATTTGATACAATGCATATTGTTGTCCTCCTATTTGATATACAGGGCACAGAGTGTAGATGTTATAATTTTTCAAATCACTATTGGTACAACAAAATCTTTTCTCACTGAACGGAGAGAAAATAGTTGTATCCATAATGCAGTGTTTGATAATCACAGTGGGTTATTGGTACAACTGACAATGTTGGAAGCTGTTGATTTAAGCCTTTTACAGCTCAGTACTCTAATCTAGCTTTATGTTTTATGTCTTTTGGTTAAACTTTCCTTCTGTTAAGGGCAATTTTAAACAAGACCTTTATAACAAAACATGTAAGTTTTGTATCTCTCAAGAGCAGTCAAATCCCCTCAGGATTTACTTTGAAACCACGTATAGTGCTTTGTAGAACATTTGCCAGTGTCAGCCATCTGGATGAGTCACAGCTGTTGCTTGACCAGTTTGTTCTCTGTGAAAGCCTCAGAGAATGTTTTCTCTCTAGGTGATTCTCCTTTGGCACACTATGTATTTTGTTTCTTTCAAAGAACCAACGCTTTCACTCATCTGCGAATGTATTGATTTCTTTAACTCCCTTGTATTTATTTGTGTTCTTATCTTTATAAATTGCTTCCTTATTTGACCTTTGTGCTCAAGTTCCTCTTCTTGTCCTAGAAGCTTGAGACGCAGCATAAGTTTATTTATTTGGGCCTATTCTGTTTTCCTCATGTGAGAATTTACTGCTTTAAATTTCCAACTTAACACAGCTTTCGGTGTATCATATAGTATCCAATAACTTGTATCTGCAATTTGTTTGATTGTAAATATTGTTTAACATCTTTAATTTTATCTCTATGTATTTATGGAGTTTTTATGTTCATTTTGTCAATAATATCCAGATTCGTCGCACTATAGTCAGATAATATCTATGGAATAATTTTCATTCATTTGCATGCAGTTAAGCATGTTCTATGTGCTAGCACATAATTTATTTTGGAGCTCAAAATGTTTGCAGCTGAGAAAAGTGTATGTTTTGATATTGTTTGGTTTAATGCTCTGCAAATGATTTCTAAGTCTTTTTCTTCATATTTGTTTACTTCTGTTTTTTCTTCATTGATTTTTTGCATAGTTGATGTATATCTTTGTGTTTCAATGCAGTGTTAATGTCCCCCAGTACAATTATGTTATTGCTCATTCGATTTCTCACCTATGTTAAAATTTCTTATATAGTTGAATACTACTTCATTGCGTGCAAATATGTTTATAATTGTTACCGATTCCTCTTGAAGTTTTTCTGTAACAAGTATTTAATGACAGTCTTTACATCTTTTAGTAACACTTGGTTTGAAGTTAACTTTGTTAGCGACCCAAATACCTACCTATCCCTGCTTTGTTCTGGGCTCGAGTGACATAGAGCAGTGTTTTCCATTCTTTCATGCTCAATCTATTTATTTCTTTTTGAATTAAATGTGCTTCTTCTATGCAGAATATTGCTTGATTTTTTTCTTCATCCCTTCCACCAGTCTGGATCTTTTCATTGGTGAATTGAGACTACTTAAATGCTATAAGTGATTATATATATATATATGTATATATATATATATATATATATATATATAGTCTTATCTTTGTCTTGTCTTTTTCTTCCTATCCGATCCGGACTTTTCCCTTTGATTAATTTCTTGCTTTTCTTGTTGGTTTTCTTCTATTCTTGAAGTAGTGGTCTTCCCAGTTTCTAAAATATTTGTCACTATTGCTTTAGGGTTTATTTGTTGTCATGAATTCTTCAGTTCGTTCTTTCTCATGGAAGTATTTTATCTTACCATTTATATTGCAAGATAGTTTTGCACGATATAAAATGCTGGGTTGAAACGTCTTTTATTCAAGCCTTGAAATACATCACTCCAAGCTCATTTTGATTCAAAGTTCTGTGTTGAGAAAACCCAACTCTGATGGGATTTCCATTATAGATGACCTCTTCTATTTTCTAGTAATTTTCAGTAATGTGCATTTTCCTCAACTTCTGTGATCTTGATTATTAAGTGTCTGGGTTTAGATGAATGTTCATTACGTTGAGCTCAATTCCCTATGTTATAGGACATAGTATTATTAAGCTTCTTTCTGGACAATTAACAACTTAAAGGTGCAGACCTAAACAACAGAGAAAAGGAAGTACAAGGATAGCCTATACTTTGGTCCTAGTCCTTAAAGGTCAATGAGGATTCAGGACATAAGAGAATCTGTATTGTAACATCCTATAACTCAGCGGGGTCCCAAATTTTCTGTTAAACGATATTATGGGGCCTCCGGGGAAAGGGATCAACAATGTATAGTGTACCTAAGGAGAGTCACCTAGAGAGAAAACATTCTTTCAGGCTTTCACAGAGAGCAAAATCATCGAGAAATGGCCATGATTCATCCAAATGGCTGATGCTGACTAAAGATTTACAAATTGTTATACATGATTTCAGGGTAGATCTTGAAGAGATTTGACTGACCTTGTCGGACATAAAAGTTACATTTTTTTTTATATATAGATCTTGCTTTCTCTTGATCTAAACCATCCAGCAGGAAAGTATACTCACGTGATATAAAAAGTAAAGTCACAATAATATAATGCGCTTTAAAAGGCTCAACAACTTCTGACATTGCCAGTTCTGCTGATATTCCACTACTATTATGGACTATCAGACTATATTGGGTTATGTTGCTGAATTCATGCACCTACAAT
>PVKN010026809.1:0-13709 GCA_004027915.1 Capromys pilorides | reverse complement strand
ATAAAAAATAAAAAGCAGGAAAATTGCAGTAGATAATTAGAATCTATAAATAAGGTAATTAAATGAAATTTTAAAACTAAACTTAATCACTGAATTTAGGAACATAAAATATGTTTATAGTAAGTTAGATACACAGATGGAAAGACTAGTGCACTAGAAAATATATCAGAGAAATATCTATACAGAAACACAGAGCAAAAAGACAAAAAAAGTAGAAATGAGCATAAGCAATATGAGGACACAGTGACAGGGTTAATGTGTATACAGTAGGGCCATATCCTTTGCATTCTTTACTGGGAAGTGGAGAAAACAGGGCTGAAATTGAAAAGGCAGTGGGTATGATGATTTTTCCAAAAGTGATAAAAGTTGTTACTTAACTATCAAGAAAATCTATAAACTAAAGCCAGTATAGATATGGGAAGTACATTAGTAGGTACATGATAGGAAAACAGTTAAAAGTGACACAGCAAAAATTAAATCAGTCAGAGAAAAAAGGCACTGCAAGACATGGCAAGATAGCACAGCAGACTAAGCACCTGCTTAGGAAAGCACAGGGACCAGCATTCAATCCCCAGTACCACACCATGTGGCACACCAAGCTGGCATCCTGAGCCTGCGACAAAGTCAGGGCATGGTGGTGCACACCTATAGTCCCAGCACTGGGGAGGCTGAAAACATGAGGATCACTATGAGTCCAATCTGCATTGTGAGACCCTGTACCAAATACATAAAGGAGGTACTGAGGCAAAAGCAGTACAATAAAAATACAACTGACTTCTCAACTAAAGCAATGAAAGTCAGAAGACAGTGGAATTGCACCTTCAGAATACTGACATAAAGTAATTACCATTCTAAGAATTCTGCACTGAGTGAAACAAATGAAAAAGTGAAGGTAGAATGAAGACATTTTCAGAAAAAAGCTAAAAGAAAGAAAATATATGCTAAGAAATTTAAAGACCAAAGACACTTATTCCAAAAGGAAGCAGAAAAGGAAGCAAGCAGGACAGAAAATTGGCCATTGTAAATATGTAGGAAATAATAAATCAGCAATTATATAAAACAATTATGTTACATTATATAAATACACATAAATTATGTATATATATATATATATATATATATATATATATATATAATTGAAATACATTTCAATAGTAAAAAATTGCAGAAGGAAGTTAGCAGAATTAAAGTGTTCTAAGGTCCTTTGATTGTTAGGGTGCCTTAGCTACTCACTTTGTAACCCAGGCTGGCCTCTAACTCACAGTTCTCCTCTTGCCAAGGCCTTGCCAGTGCTGGAATGACAGGCATGCACCACCACATCTGAGTTTTGGTAGCTTTCTTATAGTTGCTTTCCTACCACTGGAGCAAAATACCCAACACTACAACTTGAAGGAGGAAAGGCTTGTCTCACCTTCTGTTTTCAGTCCCTGGTCAAATGGCTGGGTCTAGACAGAAAGGAGTTGGCAGAGGAAAGCTGCTCATGTTATAGTGGAAGGGAAAAGTTAAGGAGGAAGGTATACCTTCCAAGCCACACCCCCAGTGGCCTATCTCTTCCAGCCAGGCTCCACCTCCTAACAGCAACTCAACTAGAGACTCCATGATCCAACCACTTTCTACACACCTAAGAATTTGGAGGTATATTTTGACCTAAACCACAACATTCCATCTCTGTACTCCAAAAGACTCATGCCCATCTCTTTATAGCTGGTTTCTCCAATTTTCTGTAGTCTCCACTGTACTTTTGGCTTCATGCTCATAGCTTCATGCACTGCCTTTTCAGGGACACATTGGAACCCAGATCTTCTTCTAAAATTTGGGTGGAAGCCTCTCTTGTAACACAACTCTTGCATTGAACATGCCTATAAAACCAGAACCACATGTGTGATGTCAAGGTCTACCATCAGCTCAAGCAGTACCCAGCCTTCTTTGATTATGGATATAGAAGCCTCCAAGAACCTGGATGGCTGAGCACTATGAACCAAATCACAAGAAAGCAATTACCTAGGTCAAACTTCTGGAGCAGAGTACTCTGGAGCTCTCTTCTCAATGAAAAGTCTTTCAAAAGCATTTACTTGTGTCTTTTTCATGCCTGATCCAATGAAAAGTGAAGTTTTGCTAATTTTTGAAATTGCTTTCATATTGTTAAGCCATCTTTACTATTGTCCTAATGAGAAATACTTGGTTTCTTTTTAAAACTTTTTTTTTCTGTAATCACATTCTCCTTTCTTCAACTTTTCAGGTGCTTTCTTCCCGGGGAAACTCCAAATTGGGCTTTTTGTTTGTAATTCTCACTGTAAGCATAGCTAAAAGTAGTTAGAATTATCATGTCACAACTTAAATATTGGACTTCCTTGAAATTTTTTCCACTAGATTATTTAGTGTATGTAGTCTCTTGTAAAGTCTCATTACATGAGCAAAATGTAGGCAAATAGCCCATCAGAGTATAACACACATGACCTCTTGCCCCACTGGTAATGGAGTCCTTGTTTCTAACTGAAAGCTTCTAAATTTGGCTTTTACTATCTACATTTCTATCAGCGTTGTGGTCTACTGAGCTCTAACCAGTCTCCCAACAAGCTTCGCTTACAGCATCCTAGAGCTTCTCCAGCTGATATTCTACAAAACTTTCCAAACTCCTCACACAAATCACTTCCAACACTTTCTAAACTCCTTGGTCAGGTCAGTCATCACAACAACCCCGCTTTTGGTACCAAAATATTTCTTAATTGCTTTCACGTTGTTAGGGCAAAATGCTTAGCACCAACAACTTAAAGGAGAGGTTTATCTGAATTCATGGCTTCTAGATGTTTCAATTTAGTCAGACTGGCTCCAAGGCAGGAAGAGATAGTGATAGGGCCTGGCATAGTAGAGTTGCTTATGTCATGGTAGCCAGGAAGCAGATAGTGAAGGAAGGAACCAGGGAGGAAGATACGTGTCTCCAGGTCATGCCTCCAGTGACTTGTCTCTTCAAACCAGCCTCTATTGACTAGCAGCACATTCTGCTCTGAATTCATCAGTAGATTAATCCACTGATAAGTATAGTTTCCCTATGGTCCAGTTACATTCCATAGAGAAGGACAAGTTTGAGCTCTGACTTGGCAACTTAGTATATTAATGAGACACTGTCTCAAAATTAAAAATAGGAAGGGCTAGGAATACATCTCAAAGTGAAGGCCTTAGGTCCAATTCCTAGTTCTTCCTACCTCCAAAAGCAGTCAAAACAATTCTCTGTATTAATAAAATAAAAGAGAAAAATTGTGTAATCACTTCAATAAATATCACACATAAAATCCAAGCTTTAATCACTACAAAATCTCAGCCATGTAGAAAGGGAAGACTACTTCCTTAATTTGATAAATTGCACTTACAAAAATCAAATAAAACTGAAAAATCATAGTTGGCTACTAAGTACCAAAAGACTTTCACTTCAAATTAGAAATGAGATCAGAATACCTAACATTTTTCCTATTTGACCATATTAATTCTAGCCAAAAAGAAAGAAGAGAAGCAAAAAAAAAAAAAATTAAAAGGGAATGAAATGGGAAAGGAAGAGGATGGCCAAATGACCATAACTTTTCACAAGGACCTGTCTATATGGAATTTTTTTTTTTACTTCACATTAAGAAAACACTTAGTAGCCACATCCTCAGTTAAATATCAGTATCACGATATAGAACTATCAAAGACACAAGTCAGCACATTCAAACATATTTCTTAGTATTGATATAACTTCCAACAAATTCTTCAGAACAAAAGAAATACTTAAATCCATAAACTCAAACCCCCAAATATCCCAACTATTCGTAGCCTACCACGGAGGGGACAGAATTAACAGCAAGCAACACAGAAAATAAGATAGTAAATGGTAACAAACATTGCTTCTATTTGAAAAAAAAAAATCAATCACAGTATTCTGCCCTCAAAAGTATGGGGATGTGAAGGGTCTCTTGCAAAAAGGCACTGTAGCACATTAACACTAAACATGATCTGTCAGAGTCCTGAGTTGTTTGGGGAAAACACTGAGCACAGTTAAGGTGCATTGCACATGCTAAATTCTTAAGCAGGAAATAAGGGACTTAGGCCTCTTTTTTGTTGTACCCAAGATTGTTTTCTTGTCATACTGAAACAAATAATACTATAGCGTAAATAACAAAGGGAGAAAGAAGAAGCAAAAGGAAATATAAATGAGCTACTTTTTTTCTCAGAAGTTATAAAAGCATATTACTCAATCGTTTACTGTTTTTTTACAGATTTAAAATGCCTGCATCTCAGAATAAGTTTCCTTGTTTATGGGAGAAGAAATAAGTCAGAGAATGAGGAGTCATCTTGCTTTTATATCTAGCAGGAACAGTCTTTTCTCTCCCGTACTCCAACATGTTCTGAAGCAAGCAGGCTTGCAATTCCCTCTGGACATCGGAACCATTTCAGGAGAGTGATGATTCACTCAAGGCAGGAGAGGGGGAAGACTGGCTGCATTCCTTTCCTATTTGACCTCCTTAAAAGGATCTTTTTGAAGCTGTTAAGCGAAGCTACTAAAATAGCAAAGCAAATATTCTTCACAAAGGTCAAATGGAATTACCAACAGGAGTGTTTGGATTTTTTTAAACCCTAGACTATCATTTTTCCACTTAATCCTAAATTAAGAAGAATAACTGTTATTTTCTTTATAGTTTTCATCTTGTGGCTTCTGTCAAGCAAATAAACATGAAAAATGCATTTGGGCAAAGTATGGATTTGATCAAAGTATATCTGGTTGAAATCTCATTGCCAGATGGCCCTGGAAATACACACACACACACACACACACACACACACACACACACCCCTCAATGTGATGATTCAGCAATTTAATGGTTTTTAAATCTGGCAGTAGTCCTCTAGGATACTCTCTGGAGAAATAAAAGAATGCAGGTTGAGGTCTCTTGTGGGTTTATAAATGTTTGCTTTGCGCACAAATGCAGGATATAACCAAGCACCAACTTTTGATCACCAGGGCAGTATATGTAACATGAATTTTCAATATATTTGGTTTGAAAATAATAAAAATATCTTAGAACTACAGAGCGGGAGGGAAAAGAGAGAAGAAGAAAAATGAACTTGAAGCGGGAAAGGAAGAATCCAAATTCCGACTCATTTCCAAAATTTGGGATTATTTATGATCATATCCACATGAACATTGTCTATTCTAAGACAAATAATTTCCTACGCAAATAGAAAGTTACATGACCTATATGCATATTTTTTCCAGGTAAAAGTGGATGGCAATGATTTGCATCCTGGCCTTACTGAGTTCGAACAGGAGGAAGAAGCACATGCCTAAGATGCTCAACTAGGCTGGGAGGAAGATTATCAGGCATTGGCTAAGCACCATTGTTAGTCTAATTTTTATGGTGCATATATCTCTGCTTTTCTTTATACTTTTACCACCCTGGTGTATGTACCTATAACATCACACATGGATTTTGCTTCATTTGACTCTTACACAAATGATTTACTCCCATTGTCTTTATTCAATAAAAGTATATGAAATTTAGGGTCTACTTGCACAGGTCAGCACACGTGCTCTCTGTTCCTTATTTACTTTATGGTTTATAAATATGCATGCAATACAACAAAACAATGAAAAAATCAAAGGAAAGAAGAGTAGTAGAGAAATGAATGAGATGAAGATAAATTAAGCAGTGTAAAAATAGCACTATTTGAAGTTTTGAGTCTTCACTTTCTGTGGGAAACGAAGGGATAGAAATGTGACTAAGAGCACAGCTTAAGTGTGACTGAAACAACCACATCTACCAGTTACTCATTTTCAAAAGACTGTATTTTCCCTTTGAGCAGATTTTCTTAAAAAAAAAAAAGAAAAACACTTGATAACACCACTGAATTCCCCTACGCCTGCCCCTTCTCATTTGCACTCCTGATTGTCTGCCATCATTAAGCATGAGTTAGTAGTGACAGGAAGGGGTACAAAAAGATCGTGTTCAATTTCTTTATCTGAATAATTGTTGAAAGGTTTCTTCTTTTGTGATGAGTGGGTGGTCTGGAGGGCCTCAGTGAAATGGAATAAATCAGGAAACTGAATAAACTGGAATAAATCAGGTTTGGTGGCTCAGGGAACTAATGGGTTCTATTGGGGCCCTTCGCGTGGTGGAGAAATTAGACATATACATGAAGGTGCATGTCGTGGGATATGCACGTGAGTTATATGGATATGAATTGTGATTTATAAAGAGAGAACATGTTGCAGACATAGTGATAGCCTATATATATATATATATATATATATATATATATATATATATATATATATATATATATTACTTAAACTCTTGAAAGTAAAAAAAAAAAATTCACCTGAAGATAATGTGTAGGGTTTTTTTAAGTTCCAGGACAAATTTCCAAGGTGCCACAATGTTAGAAAATGATCTAAAACAGTAAGTTGGAGAAAGAGCACATCCAATCTTTTGCATGTTAAAAACTCACTGAAAATTAGTTTTTCCCATTATGCTAATAGGAGATATACACTAAGCAGGGTAAGCAAATATAACATATTTGTTCTCTTTTAAAAGTACAGATTCTTAGAATTATAAAAACACAGAAAACCAAGTCTCTTAGATTTGGTATTAATTCATGATGGCAAAAGCATGAAATCAAAGTTTGAGTTCCATGTGTGCATACTAAAGGTTCCAGAACGTTAATGAATTAGATCACTGTCTCCAGACAACATTACTCTGAACACTTGCATCATCGTTTCAGTGTCTGGCTTTTGGGTTATCATCTCATAGTCCCCGCTAGTCACAACTGCTCAGCAGTGCCTCATCTCTTCACATGCCTGTGCACATGTGTGCCTTGTGGCCGAAGGTCACAACTGAACCGTAGCATGCCCCCCACTTGCCCCCCTACCTCCTAGGCCTGAGTCAGTCAGGCTCTTTCATAACAATGTCCGCATCCTGTGTTCACAGGGTAAGCCATCTTTGCACTTCTGTCTGCTCGTATTCCAGTTTTTAAAAACAATAAAATAATGTCAACATCCTGTCCACTTCCCAGTGCCACCTCTAGCCCTGCTTCATAGAGATTTCTGCTGTGAAGAAAAGCACAGCACTCACTCACTTTACTTCATGCCTTGGTAGCTCTGCAGACTGGCCAAGTGGTCTGCATATCACTCAATTCCTTAAGTCCAACCACCACCACCATCATCAATCATCATCATCACCCAACAAGTTCAAGTCTTTGCACCAATCTATATATTTTAAAAAATTAAACCTTTTATTTATTTATTTGGCATAGGGTCTCACTATGCAGCACAGACTTGTAGTGGTCCTCCTGTCTCAGCCTCCCCAGCAGTGGGATTACAGGCATGCACCATCTTGCCTAGTTTCAATGGCTGGCGCAGCCTGTAGTACCAGGGATCAAACTGGGTCGTTGTGGTTTCCAGGCAGGAGCTTAGACCACCAAGCTATCTCCACAGCCCTTAATCTATATTTTTATATTATTTTACTATTTATAAAAAATAATGGGCTGGCAAAATGGTTCAGCAGCCTAAAACACCTGCTTAGGAAAGCTTAGGCAACCACGGGGACCGCGATTCGATCCCCCACTGCACCACATGCTGTGTCAGTCCCACTCCCAGGGCAGACTGAGCCAGCCATTAATTAAAAAAAAAAAATCATGATGAAGTGCTATTCACTGACTACTTTTTTCCTACTCAACGACAATATACTTGTAAATAACAAACCAAACTCCTTAGTTTGCGAGGTATTTAAACAAGTGTTCTCTAGTCCTCGCCTGCACTATACACTAGCACTATCAGTGTTCCTCTCAGCTGAGGCTCCCAGTTACCTTTATTTTCCTTCTGTTCTATCACAAAAAGAAATGTTTGTGTTTACTTAGGTGTGATGAAATCCCTATGTCTCTTATAGCATTTCTGTGGACATGCCTGGCAGTAAACATATGTATGGCAATTTTCTGGGGACATTAATTCTAAAATGGTGATAGGCACTATATAACTCTAAAATGTAGTAGAGACAGAAGAAAGGAAAGAGAGTCCTATATAAACTAAGCATGTCTAAGTATCAGGAGATGATGCTAGGTGGGCACATGGAATTCTAGTCCATATTTATGCTACTGCTGGGCAAAAATCACCACTAGAAGCTCCTAAAACAGTCAGAGCTATTCTGGCTCTCCAACAGAGGTATAGCAGCTCCACTTAATATTCTTGTCTAGTGAAACAGCAAGGTCCTTTGTGCCTATTTTTAAATGCACATTTTTAATATTCAATATAATGCTACTCTTTAACAAACTCTTTACTCCCTGCCTCTCTGATGAAGCTTCCTGTGGTCTTTAAAGGGATTGTTAACCCAAGAATGGATCACACTATTTCTGCATGGGCAGGTCACGAGCCACTCCATTAAGCCTTCCCGTATTTAATAGAAAGCACTGTCACTCACCTCTGAGGAGATGGGCCAGCTGCTCAGTGAGGAGCTCCGGAGCCTCCTGGAGAAGCTCTTGCAGCACAAGGGATGAGGAAGACTCTTGGTACTGTAACTCAGCACCGTTCTGCTCAGCTGGGCTAATGATTTTGACAACTGCTGATTCCAGTGGTTTGTCCTCACTGTAAAGCAAATGGAGGAGAAGAAGAGAAAGGAGCTATGGTGAGGGAGAGTTTTCTCATTTTTCGAAATTATTGAGTCTCTTTTCCTGCAAAAATAATTTCTTCTTAGTAACTGACTATATGAGTAAACTCATATGATGCTGGAGAGTAGAGCTCTGTCTATGTCCAGTCCATTTCAACCAATTACTTCCCCAAGAGTTCCAAAGTATCTTCACACTTAGCAACTGTGTCATAGTTGCTTACATACTGCTGAGACAAAATACCCAACACCCATGTTAAGGAAGGATTTGTCTCATAGTCCATAAAGATTTCAGTTCAAAGTTGGCTCGTTCTAGGGGCTAGGGAGATAGTTTCGTGCTATTACAAGTGCCTGCCTGGCAAGTGCAAGGTCGTGAGTTTGAACTCCGGTCTCACAAAAAAAAAAAGGCTAATTCTAAAGCAGGGTGGCCCAACAGAGGGAGATCACCGAGGAAAAATAATTCATTTTGAAGCAGGGCACGCAGAAGGCAGCAAGCAGCAGATAAGCAAAGGAGCAGTAAGTGACAACCATGACACTAGCCGCTTTTCTGTCTCTCATATTCATCCAGGATACCTGCATTCAGACCCCCGGTGGAGCACCTTTAATCCTACCTAGAACTATGTCAAACCAATCAGTGGGCTACTTTAGCAACCATACACCCTTGATCCCAGCACTATACACTCTAGATCCAGTCAATTCTGAAAAGTCCCACTATGACCACATGGGGCTCTAGGTCACATCTAGACACGAGCCATGACCAACTCAATCTCTTTTTTCGCTGTTGGGAAACAATAGCCAATACTTACTGATCTTCCAGTGTAGGAAAGCACTATTCCACATATTTAGCTTATGTTGCCATATTTCGTACAATGAAATGACCATATGAAACAGTTTCTAATAAAATCTCCAATTTACAAATGGGGAAATTGAGGCACAAAACAGTTAAGAAATTTGCTCAAGACAACACAACTAACTAGAAGATAGTTGCATTTAAACTCTGACAATTTAGCTCCAAAATCTGGTATGAACTGAAATTATAGTATAGAAAAGAAATACTATTGGGCATACTTATTTGTACCATTTTTCTTTAAATATGATATAGAGGTGGTATTTATCAAAGCCAGGAAGAAAATTCTGTCTAAAACCGACATTATTCATTCCATCAAAAACAAATGAGTAACAATGGAAGAATTAAGGATCTCAATTAACTTTTCAAAATTATCCTATGTCATAAATAATCCCAGATCCAGAGTTCACAATTCAAGTTCTGAAAATCAGACCAAATATTTCTATTCTTAATTTGTCACAAAATTCTCAGATTTTAGTTGACACACTCATTACATAGTTCACTCCTTTTGCTTTGCACACTGTTCTTGTAGAAGTATACTTGGATTAACTGATTTGGAAAAGTTAACACAGGAAGTGTATGATTATTCTGAACACACATACTATGGTTGTTGCATAATTTCAGTGCTTCCCAAAGTGGAATTTGAGGGAAGTGCTATGGACCTTCAGGAGGCAGAGCCTATGGGGAGGTGTGTAGTTTTGGGGGAGTATCTTAAGGGAGACTGTGGGACCCTGACTATTCAGTCTGTGTGTTCCTGGCTGGATCTCTTTTTGTTACCCATGTCAGATATTTCATTATAGTAACAGAAAGCTGACAAATACAAATGAAAACTGAAATCAGCCCAAACCACTTACCAATAACTTCCAGGCACTTGTCAATTGATTGGTAAATAATATTCAAAAGAATTTCATTTGTTTCAAATAGCATAAGGATAAAAGTAGTTTCACCTAGGTAGGTTGTTTATAAAACATATGATGAAATGAATTGTATAAGTGATATAATAAAGTACTTATACCTAAATATTATTATAATTTATTCATACCCAAATAGAACATATTCATTACTAAATGTATTTAAAAGGTACAATTAAAATAACCAAATACAAAAGTTCTTATTTCATATATTCTGTCAGTATCTGCTGGTAAGTTCTTCTGCAAGTAGCAAATTGTCAAACTATGCAAAGAATGTACAGCTCAAGCTAAGGAGATCATTCATGATGAATCTTCACTCAATAGTGGCAGACAGCTTCTCCCAAGGACATCTTTGTAAGGTCATTGGAGGCAGAGTTGTGTTGTTTGTCTTGAACCTTTAGACTCTTGGCCCAATTAACACTCTTATATACTTGCTGAAGGTTGCAGAAGAACCAAGTTCTAACCCGAACTCTTATATTAACTACATGTGGGGAAGTCATTTGGGTGTCAGGTTTCCTGTCCATAAAATAGGGAGCTAGAACTATATCAGCATTCATAAATAAATTCTAAAGTGCCATGAGGGCACAAACCAATGGTCAAATTGTTTTCATGGCCCATCTCTGCCTTTATTTCCACTTAACTATTGAAATTTCTGTCTTAGGAAAACTTCAGTTCTATTTAGTATTTGATTTCCATTTGCATTTATTTTAAGCATTAACTCATAAGATCATTATGTTTCTATAAGACAATATTTTAATGTCTTAAAATTATAGTTCTGGTTTGTTTTGCAAAAACTTTCCACTTAAGAGTATTGTATTTTAAATGCAAAAATAAAATAAAATAAATCGACATAGCCCGAATTTTGTTATAAAAGAAGAAAGTAAATTTTCTTTCCTCTGAACATCTTCAGCTTTTAATGCATCCCGCTAAGCCACCACAACACTGAGCAAGGTGACAACTGCCCAGAGGGACCTCCGTTAAGGACCGGTTTAAGCCCCCAACACCTCAGTGAGTCTTACCTTGCCAGGATGTTGCTACCAATGAGTGTTAGAGATAACTTCCCTTCATTGTTTAGCTGATGCAGATTAATTTCATCTCGGAATATGTGGAAGGATTCAGAAATATTTAGCTCTTCTAAAATACACCTGGTCTCGGTGAAGTAGTTAAATTCAGTTCTTGAAATGTTCAGCACTGGTAAACAGAGAACCCCAGGGGGGCTGACCTACCAAGAGAAAATGGAGCAGTCATTCAAATGCAGTGGGGAAAACAGAACTGTCTTTCCAACTACCCAAAGGTAACTGGCAACAGGAACCAAGTGCATTGGCTGCACTTAACCATTCATCACCAGATTTTTCTGTGCCTAGTTCATAGAGAATTGTGCACTGGGCAGTGGCCCCTGGTGTGCCTTAAAAAATTTCTTGAAATCTTTCATATCTTACTTGAAGTGTTTTATGTCCCACTTCAACCCTTCTACTGTAAAACAAAATAATAACCACAACAACAAAAACAATGACTAAATCAACAACGTGATTTTTCTTTCACCTGTAATGCTCATTCTGAATTTAACTGCATTGCCTTTCAGGGGTAACAACCCCATATGTGTTTATGGGACCAGAAGAAAATTGGAATGATCAAGGCAGGTGAGGAAGAGGGGAGGCACACACCGCCACCTCCAAGTGGGATGCCTGCCACTCACATCCAGCCAATTGCTCATTTGCAAACTGCAAACCACTGTTATCAAATCTTCCATCTACTAAGAACACCTAGATCACTAGGTACTTATTATCTGTGGTGTCAAATTGTAACAATTATATTTCAGAATGACAAAACACAATAAAGGACACGAAAAACTCATTTAGCAGATAGATTTGACCAATGAGCTAACAGATGGTAATCTCCACCAATTTCTTGTACTCTTTTTAAAAGCGTATGTTCAAGAACCTCTCCAAGTGCTTTGCAGTAACTGGGATATAGGCAGGAGGAAGAAAATTGCAAATTTGCAATAACAAACTTACTTTTCTATAGGAATTTTTAAGAACAAAGGTGCTTTTAAAATTTACAATGAGTAGTTCACAATCAAAATCACTATCACTGAAAGAATTCAGAGGTTAGTCACATTTTATATACAGTAAATGGTCTTTATTCTCACTTTGTAGCTAACTCTGCCTCAAGCACAGTGCCTAACACACAGTTAAATATCTTTGTCATCTGTTGCCCCTGCCTGGCACGAAGCAGTCAGGCTTTTCTGGCTGTTCTGCTCAATGGTGCCTTCCAGTACATCAGACAGACTGGCATCCAGTGCACATTGAATATTTGTTGAATGAAACAAATGAATCAACGACTGCTATAGAGCATAAAGCACAGAGCTGCTCCCATGATGCTGCTTTCTCTTACCTGCAATGTTGCTACTGAATCATAGTTGCATAATAATCGCTAACAATGTACGGAAGGCAAGTTATTCAGCTAAGTGAGTGCGAGTTCTGTCTTACTTCTGATAAGGATTCGAAAATAGAAATCAACACAGAAGTTGGAAGTGCCTGGCCTGAGCCTGCATGGGAGGGGCCTGTTCTGAACTTGGAGCCAGAAGTACTGGGTTCTAGTACCAGTCTCTGCTGTGTGACTCAGAGGAAGTCACTTTCCTCTCTGGCACTCAGTTTTCTCTATCTGTAGAATGGGGCTCACTTATCAACATAAGAAAGATCTAAACTGGGTCACATGTGCAAGCCTGAAAATCTCTGTACTTATCCTACGAGCCAGTACTCAGAGAAGGAGAAACCAGGTTCTCAGGAAATATTTAAATAAGGTGAAGCCCCTGGTAGGGAGCAGAGCCCAGCGAACTGAGGCAACACATTCACAGCAAGTGACTCAGTCATCGCACATTTGTTTCTATACTTAGTGACAAGGTTTCAAAGAAAGAAAGGAGGACCCATGTGTCTATTTCTATGTACCTCTTTCATCTTGCATAATTACCTTCCCACCTCTTTTGTTGTGTATCATTATATTCATTTGAGACTCAGCTGTTGGTGGTGATGGTATTATTACATAATTTGCCTTTAATTCTAAGCCATTATTAGTCTAGTTCAGTCAACTCTCTATTCTTTGGACAAAGAAAAAAAAACCTATTAAGAGTAATGTTAAATATGCATGTCTTGACATAGGCATATTTGTCTCCTCATGCCAATTAATCTCTCTTGTAAAGTTCAACAAATTTTAAGATAAATTTGATTTAAAGCCTACATGTAGAGATCAGAATATTTTACCCATTGTTTTTGTCAGCTTCTGCCCTAAAGCAGTTCTCACCCCTGCCGGTCACTCTGGAAGACT
>PVKN010026808.1:0-13708 GCA_004027915.1 Capromys pilorides | reverse complement strand
CTCCCCCCGCCCCCCTCTCTCGTACTGAGTATAGAACTCAGGACCTCACACTTGCCAGGCAGGTGCTGTGCCACTGAGCTACATCTCAGCCCCTTCTAGTCATTTCTTAAGCTTTAAGGAAATCTTTACTATGGGGCAGGGAATGTAATTCAGTCACAAAGTACTTGCCTTGTATACATGAGACCTTGGGTTCAAACCCCAGGATAGTAAAAGAAAAATCTTAAGAGTAAAGTTTTAGTGACAACTCTCTCATTGGCATCACAACATGTTTTAGTTTATTTAAATACAGATTATTTTTCCTCTAAAATTTTTTCTTTGATACAAAGGGCTGACTGTATAATGTAGGCATGGCTCCACAGCAATTTCAGTCCCTATTTTGACAATTTTTGAAGGCCAGAAAAAAGATTGTTCCCATCTCTAGCTTCAACAAGAACAAGAAGAAAAATAACACTAGAGTAAACATTTCTTGGTTACTAGACTGAATTTTGATACTGTTTTGGACAATGTGTTTTCAATAGGTACAGTGAAAGCAAAGGAACTGCCTAATATACTACTAGTATGGATGACGGTTCAACTGTTGTTGAACTTGTTTCTAACAGCAATAATCCCGGTAATTCTATCAAGTGGAGGCTGAATAAAATCCTTAATATTTACTGTCTTTAATGGTGATACAGGGTTGTGACTGCTGTTTTTGTTTTGAAACAGAAGTCAACAGATAGATAGGGAATACCAACTTTTCCAGTCATCATGATTTTTTCCCAAATCACAAACTATGCCTTTACCATGCAGCAATGCTTCTTATGCTTTGGTCCATTATGTGATTATCTAACATCTACATTTCATGTCTCAAAAGCCTGCTCCTCTCTCCCAGCTTTGTGAACTAGATTTTGAGTGTTCATGCCACACATACATATTTATATCAACTCCTACTTCATCTCATAATGTTTTGTCATTCATGATTTTTTCCTTTTTCATTTGTTTTTTGGTTGATTATAGTACATTATTTTTATGCATTTCCCTTTTTTTATTACAACCTTCTGTAAGATGTCTGAAATATTTAGAAAAACCTTAATTGCCTTCATTCCTGATAAACACCTTATTTTGTTTTCTATTTTTTCTCTCTCCCAACATTTACCACTGTGGCATGCATATAATTTATTATTTATGAGCAATATTTGTACTTGTTATGAGACAGAGTTTCACTATAAAGTTCGGGCTGGCCTTGAAATCACTTTGTAGCTCCAGATGGACTTGAACTCAGAACAATGTTCCTGTCTTAGCCTCCTGAGTGCTGATATTACAGGTGTGCAGCACACACCTGTTCTGATATATCTTCTTTAAATTGTTTATTCTAGCAAGTTTTATTATGTATCTCTTCAAAGTTTGTACTTATTTCCAGTATTAAAATAAGTTCACTACATAATCTAAAAAATCCAATATGGAATTTTTTATACCATGACTCACAAAGTTCTCAATCCAATATATAAAACTTTTAATAATGATTATTATTATTTGTTCTTGTCTTTTTTTGAGAAGGGTCTACAAGGTGTTCAGGCTCTCACTACTAGGTTAGACTTGTAGTGATCTGCCTGTTTACAGCCTCCCAAGAGCTGGGATTACAGGCATGTACCACCATGCTCAGTCTCAACTGCCATCTCTGCACACCCCTGGGGTGGGCTGGCACAGCAGGCCCAGGGATCAAACCCCAGTCCCTATGCCTGTTTGCAGATGCTTTAATCCGCTGAGCTATTTAGCCAGCCCTAATAATTATTTCTAATAAATATTCAAAGCAAATTTACCAGCATTGCTTTTATTTGGTTAGAAAAATAAGCCTTGATGTTTTTTATTCCATATGATTAAACTGTCAGATTATAAACTCTCATTTATTCATAATGAATAGACATATTTGAGCTACAGAAGATTGGAAATTTCTGTGTCAACTAATCTATCAATATTTATAATTCAACCAATATTTATTAAGCTCATCCTTTTCAAGTACTCTGTTAGGCTGTAGGGATAAGACATAAACGGAGTATTCCTATTCTTACTCCATTCCCAAATGAGTTCAATTCAAATTCACAAATGCTAAAGCTAAAATTGAATGCAAATACTTAAAAAAGTTCCAGCAAGGCTATCCCCATCCACCTTCCCTAGCTCCACCGTAAGGAAGTTTCACTTGTAAAAAACAACATAAAGAAAAGGCTCCAAGAAGCCAAACACTTATGAGCACTTCTGCATATTATTAATTCATTTGACTGAATACCCCACTTTTACATAGGCCTAATTCATGTAGGGGTTGGAGGTTAAAGGTCATAAAAGTATGGATCGAAAAAATGCTTGTGTGTTGGAGATGAAATCTTGACTAGTGTGGATTAACTAATAACTGTCAGGTCAAGCACATAAATCAGGCAGCATTTCTTTTACTGATGAATGCAGGAAAACACTGCCAATTTAAAGAGCCATGCTGTCAGTCTGGGCACACAATAGGAGAGCAGCTGTGACCAGGAAAGACACTTAGACAATTTCCATCAATGCAATTAAGTGATAAGCTCCAACCCTATGCAGAGGAGCTGGGTGAACAGTCACATGGGAGAGGCAACTGCAAGCTGAGGACACTCTCATAATGTCCACTATGAAGGAATTATCCCCCACCATCATTAGCCTGAACTGTTAGATTTTCTTGTTTCTTACTGTGTATGATGAAGATTATAAGCAAAAATCCTCAGATTAAAAGGCCCTATAAATCATTAACCCAGCTGGGGAGACAGCTCAGAGGGCTAAGCACCTGCCTTGGCTAGCAAAGACCCAGGAAGTTCCATCCCTGGTACCTCATGCCACATTGGCCCCTGGAACCCCTGATGCACCTTACCAGCCCCAAAACCAGGCGTGCTAGAACATGCCTGCAATCCCAGGGTTGGAGAGGCTGAGACAGGAGCATCATTATGAGTGAGCTATGTTGCAAGACCCTGTACCAAATAAATAGCTAAAAGATTTACTAAAAATAATTAACCTACCACATCGAGAAAAGTCAGGAGGCTGATCAGAGTATCAAGTCATTTAACTCACTTAGTAAGTTCAAACACTCCTGCCTTCATGAACTCTGGCTGCTCAGCACTGTGAATAATGCCTTGAGTGTAACACCATGTCCATTCTAGTCACCGCTACCTTCTGTCCGAGCTCACATAGACATTCTGTGTCTAGCTCATCACCACATAATTTGTTAATTCCTTTCACATAACTCTCCTCCAGCGCCCTTACTGGATGAGAGTGTGTCATTTGATTACCTGATTCATATTGACATGTAGTCAAGAAGAAAAGCATGTCTCAAGGTATTCTGAGTAACATTTAGAATCCTAATCCCAACCGCAAGATTTGTACCACACAACTAGCTCTGCAAATAAAATTTCACTCTAAAAATACCCTTTTAAAAAGATGTATGTTACTTTCATGATTTTTTATTTTTATTTATTTAGTTTTTTTGTGGTATGAGGGATCGAACTCTCAACTTTGTACTTGCCAGGCAGGTGCTTATGCTGCTGCACTATATCCCTGGCCCTCATGATTTTTGATATATACTAATAAACCAAATCCATGGTAAATAATCCATGTTATGCCTACTTTTCTTATTGGGCAGTTTATCTGTCACCTCTGGGATCCTTCAGGTAGTGTACAGGTTTTCCTTTTTTCTTTTTTTTTTTTTTATTTCTTTTTTGCAAGATAAACAATGTACACCTGACTATCATATTCATCAAGGACTGAATGTTAGCATGGCCATCTGGCACCATGACTCAGATTTAATTAATGTTTACTGAACTAGTACCTCTTGTCAGACCTCAAGCTCTGTGTCTCTGCTCATTTGACAGGATATTCCAGAATATGCTATAGACCCAACTCACTAGCTTACCATGGAAAAAAAATTCCTGTGTATTAGCTATGAATTTTACTTTCAGTGTTATGAAACTCCGGCATGCTGGGGCCTTGCTGAGCTGGAGACTTTCCTTACCAAGAAGAGCCAACACCTAAGGAGGAGAAACAGTCACTTGCAAGCATAGCCCCATTTTCAAACCCAACCAATCCTGAAGCAGGCTCTTACACTCTGGGCTACAATTCCTTTCCATGATCAAGTCAAGGTCAGATATCAGACAATCTGGGACAGCCCCCATATCTAGATCCTACATAAACCATACAAACTAGCCCCACCCTACACCTGCTTACCCTGCCTCACCTGTTTCTTCTGACATACACCATGCTAATGGGTTTCACCCACTTTGGGCTTGCTCTGCTTTCTGTTAGTTGTGATGCTTCCCTGTATGAATCTCCTGTGTGATGTGCCGCCTCCTTTTAGGGTAATGTGAGTATAATAAATTTCTGCTTTCATCATAATCATTTCTATGTCTGTGTGTCTCCTATTACACAATCAAAAAAAACTGTAGGGCATCATCGGAACACCCTACACAACTATAGAATAGTTTTCTTTGATCTCCTTATGTTCAGTAAACAAGGCCCATGTTAACAATACTTAATAAAAGTGATATATGTTGTACCAATGTATAACCAAAAAGAGTCAATGAGTAACTCTTTTATACTACTTAAACAAGGGCCAGCTGTGGGCTTTTGGTATGTCTCTTCATAGTACACACCACCTAACTGCTATAGTAATGCTGTCACCTAATCTTCTCGGGGCGAGTAGACAGAACATACCTAGAAATCCAAGAGTGACCTCAGTTTCTTAGATACATGTTTCAGGGCCCATAATTCACTGGACTAGAAGACAGACATGTCGTCTCAGGTCTAGCTATTACAGACTGTGTGGCTAATTCACTTCAGATCCTCAGGACTGCATCTGACCTGGTTACTAAGTTAGTTTCTTTTCTATTTCTTTGCTGGAATATTCATCCAGCTTTCTGCCCTTAGTCTAATAGTACAATCTGCTTGAGAAGGCAGTACTGAGGAAGCAGAGGCCCTGACAGATGGAGATCTGTGTTGCTTGGCAAGGTTTTTTTTTTTTTTTAATCTTTTTTGAGGCATGTCAAAGTGTAAATATGGCCTTTTTGCCATTAAAAACTGGACTGAAGGGCCGGTGAAATAGCTCAGTGGATTAAAGCACCTAGAAGCAGAAGTAGGGGCTGGAGGTTCAATCCCCTGGTCTACTGTGCCAGCCCCACCCCCAGAGTGCACTGAGAGGGCAATTGAGACTGGGCGTGGTGATGTGTACCTGTAATGCCAGCTCTTGGGAGGCTGAAAATAGGTGGATCACCATGAGTCTGATCTAGTAGTGAGACCCTGAACACCCTGTAGACCCTTCCCTAAAAAACAACAACACTGGACTAAAAAGCAAGACAAGCAAGAAAGTGTGTATCATTTTGCGTTTGTATATCCAGTCATGTTCACGGACACTGAGCTCAGTTTCAAGGGGCTGTACTGAAGAAAATCCATTTTCCTGCTCATTCTGCTCTGTTTTGAGTAAAAGGGCAAGAACATGAAACAAAACCAAGCATAGGGCTCAAGCATGTCATGACCTTGGATCATACAAAACAGTTATTACAATTCCATCAGTGAAAAAAATCATTCAAACCACTTTGGAATATTTTCTACCTCAAACTAGTTTTGTAATGGTATCAAATATTTTGAATATATAAATCAAATCAAGGACATAATGTTGGCCTATCTCCCTTTTCTATGTGTGAAATTTCTATCAATGTCATAATTTTGGGAATATGTGTTCTCACCAGAGAGAGACTAGTGAACAAGTATATAGGTCTCCTTGGCTTCTATGGGACGGCGTTCATAAACTCAATCTATAGGTAATTACTGAATAAATTTGTTCCACATTTTAATGTCCTTGAAGTTAGGATATGGCTTAATATTGATGAAATATTAAACATGCTGGCAACTTGACCATAGTCATAGCACAATTTTCATGTCCCTGGATGTGCATAAACTTTGTTACAGCAATTCATTTTGCTTTCATTTTTACTGAGTAAAGGTCATTGCTGGGCTGCTATGTATTCTCATTAATTATCATTTAAATTGTTTTAAAAAAGATTATATTATGACTTGGCATTATACAGAGACTTACCTATGTTTGCATGAGGATACCAAATGTGACCAGTAGGGCAAAACACTATATTATTAAAGGAAACATTTACTCTGGGTTGAATCTCCATAATACCTTGCAAAGCAAGATTGAAAAGCTTTACCCAAGTGAAGAAAAACACACATTGATGAGCTATGCCATAGGCTGTTAACAAGATTCATGATAAAGATTGTCCACCACAGCCTAAACAATGCTACCAAATGTACTTACAGGAAAATGTACCAAAACCCAAGAAAGAGATAATGAAGCATGAAAATCATGACAGTCTCGCATGACCTATTCATGCACTGTCAGAGGAGACCAGTGCTAAAGTGGCATGTCACAATAAAATTGGCAGGATTTTTCTCTTTCTTCTTGAATAGCATAAAAAGAATTGTATGTCTCACACTTGGTAGTATTTTAAATTTGATGAAATATGGAAAACAAGATGGATCCATAACTAATGAGTAGTTGTAGAAAGAGAATAGAATGCAGAGTGAAAATTTGTTGGCCCTGGATAGTTTTAAACTCACGAACTATTTGGACACGTACAATTTTAGGGAAACTGCATGATTCTCACAATTTGGTATAGTTTTTCTTATCACTAATCATTTAAAGAAAGCTATTTACTCTTACTTCAACAATGTTCTTGGCACATTTCCCATGCTGGGGCAAGAGTGTGACAATGAGGAAACTTCATGTTCCACTTTCCCCACTTTAATTGGTGCTGTTCCAATTTTTGGCAGCTTAGAGATAATAAAGGTGCCAGTGCTCTATTCTAAACTCAGACCCTACTTAAGTGCTACATAAGATGGAGTGAAATAATCAGACAGGAAGGTCCATTTGAAATCCCACAGCATACTTATGGGGCTCTGAGATTCTTAGTACTAGAGGAATAGGAATAAAATGCCAACTATATGTTTCTAGGTTGCATATGGTCACAGCTCAAAAATGCATTTTTTAAAGCTTATTATCACAAACCATTTTGGAACCAGAGAGAAGTGAGAAATCATAATAAGGAAGATAACATACCTGAACATGCACACACACATACAGACACACCTAGGGAAGAGAATTATACAATAATAGCTGTAGATTGTAAGAGACACCATGTTTGCAAACACAACTTTAAAACTTAGCATGTCACAATTATGACATGAGTGTTTGATACTGTTCATTTAAGTGATGACTATCTTGGTGTAAAAATAACAATCAAATCAGGAACGAGTGTGGGATCACATTCATCACCATGCAACAGACACAGTGAGTGCAGACAATATTCCACACCATATATGTGGCATTTTCCACTATGGGAACGGCCTGCTTTCTATTCCTAGGGGATTACAGTAAGTTCTTTTTGAATCAGGGTTGGAGAAATTAGAGATTCCTTGGACTAATATCAGTTTTCCCAGAGACTCCATTTCAGTCTTTTTAAGTAGGCCAGCTTGTATCGGAAATTCTCTGACAGGTGGCACAGAAGAACACATGTGCCAGTGTGCACACCTCATGTATGCCTGCCAACCAGTGGGGTGTACTTCTATATGCAGAGCTAAAATAGACACAGACTTCGGAGAGAGCAGAGACTGCTCCTTAAGTGTCAGGGGGGAAAAAAAAAAAAACTTAGTCACCTTCTTTTTGGAACTGAGTTATCTGAAAGAGTGAAGAGTTTACAAGTCTGGATGTTTTCCTCTGACTTATGTCTATAGAGCAGGAGCCAAGTCTGGGGAACCTTGGTATCATCCTATGCATGTGCACACAGCAGTGGTTGCCTAGAGAGTAAAGATATTCTATAGCGGTATGATGCCCCAGGTCAATAAACACTGTATATGTTGCAGTACCTAGATTCCTTACTATACTGTAACAGGGCAAGTGGTCAATAACACTGGTAGGGGTCAAAAAGATCAAGGTTCAAACCTTGTCTCTATTACTTATTTGCCAGCTAGTCTAGGAGTAAACGATATAAACTTAAGGAAAGTAATAATACCTCACTAAGACAGCTGTAAGAGTTAAATACACTCACCCCCCCACACACACTTAGTAATGTGTCTGGCACATGGAATATGCTTAATGGATATTACTGTATCACCACTAAGAAAACTACCTTAAATGTAAATGTTTTATTGAAGACAATTTTTCTGGTATCGGGTAAATTAGGTGGAATACATGTAATACGTCCTCAGTTAGGTGTTTCAAGGATAATGTGAAAATACCTTATGGTACAAATGTTTCCTGATAAGAGCGTAAACGTGAGACTTCACATGTGTGACCTGAAAGGTATCAGACAGATCAGAACTAAAGAGTTCAACATTTATTTGAATTAAACATGTATCTGAAGATTGCAAGACCATGGCAAAATCTACAGCTTATTACCTGTATCCTTAGCCACTTTATTGAGAAAGAAGTATCCTTACAATCTTGGGTTAAACTCAATTCAAACTATAATTATTATTTCTCTGCATTACAGGATATTTTATGAAAACAAATAATGTTCCCACAATTCATTTTACATTGAAAGTTGAATCCTCTCCCTATTTCCAAGTGAGTACACATTCCGAATAACTTATTCCTGTCTCTCACCCTCAAAGCTGGGCCATAAATTCTACTCACTTTGCTATGTTCCACAGCACCTGTACCAGCCCTCAGGGAATGCCCACTGAAAACAAGTGGCAATAGGAAAATATTAGCGAACCAACAGAAGCATCACTGACATCTTGGACACAGTGGATTTGGGATAAAATAGTTTTAAAATTTTGGCGCTCTTAAAGCACAGGAGTTGGTGGACGCTATTCTACTTACGTGGGGACAGAACATAGGGTAAATGACCACCTGCTGCACTGTTTTAGGCAAAAAGCACAAAGTGGATATCACCCTCCAAGAGGGATTCCCACAGAGCAATTTCCTCAAGGAAGGTCCAATGTCAAGAATGATGTTTGGGTTTGAAAGTGACAAGAGTTCCCAGTGCTAATTTCTAGTGCTCAGGGCGACAGGGCAGGTTGGGCCTCAGGACCATCAATCAGCTCTGGCTCCCCAACTGTGGGCATTAAACTTTCTCCTGGAACAAAACCTCTTTGAAAGCACAGGGACGCAGGAGGAGAAGGATGGAGCCAGGGATGCCGTCAGCTGCCGCCCTAAACTGCTTTCCTCCCCCGCCCGCTTCCCTCACCCCCACCCTCTTTCCCGAGGGAACGCGGTCCAGACGGCGCGGCCCGCCTGCCGCTCCCCGCTCCACAAAGGCGCTCCGCGGGTGCCACAGGCGAGCAGGGCTGGGTACCTTAGGAAGAGGCCAGGACACCGGCTCCCGCGGAGACCCGCTGCATCGCCCGGACGTCGTCGCTGTGGGCGTTACTGGCGGACGCTGCTTCGCTCAGCTTCGAGCAAGAACCTTGGGAACCCTCAGCGCCTCCGGAGCCGCTCGCGCCTTTCGCATTCCCAGCGCCGCGCTCCGCTCGCTGCGCCCGGCTCCGCTGCCCAGCGACCGCCACTGTCAAGTGGAGCCCCGCCCCCTGCGCGCCCGGCGAGCCGCGGACTCCCGGGACGCGCCGCCGCGCCCATTGGCTGCGCCCCCGCTGGCCCCGCCCCCTCTCGCAGCGCAGCCCCGCGCGGGCGGCCTCTCCCGGGGCACCGCGGGAGGGTGGGGTCCCGGCTGGGCGAGGCTTCCTGCGGGCACGGGCGTGCGAAGCCTCCACGCCTGGCTCTGTAGTTCCTCTCTCGCTTTGCCAACCCCAAAAGAAATACACCATCCAAAGGGGTGGGGATGGAAAAAAGAAAACATTTTTTTTTCTAGGACCCTTCGTGGGAAGGGCAATACCAACAACTCTGGTATGAAAATTTACTTATATAAAATCACATCACTGAAGCCGAGGACAGGCCACCAAGGATGGAGTGTTGCGATTGTAGCTAGAAAGGTTTGTTTCTTATTTGCCTGCTTTTTAATCTGCAAGTGCCTTTACGCACCTTGGTAAACTTCATTTTAAGCAGCTGATCCCATTTATTCAAGGTCATAAAGCTAGTTGGAGATTGATTCTATACTTTGATGCCAAATCCAAGCTTTGCCGATGCACTCAGCATATAAAGCTCCGTGTACCCTATTGCAAGAAAGTAAGTACCTATGGAGATATGAAGTAGAAAAACTGTCCAGGGAAAAGGAAAATGGAAATGATTGCTAAGGGCGGGCTTTTTTTCTTCTAGGGCAATGAGAACATTTGAGATTTGTTAGTCGTGATGAGTACACAACTCACTACTCTGGAATTGTACATTTCAAATGGGTGAACTCTATATGTGGATTGAATCTGAACTGTTAGAAAAAAATCATATTGAGAGCAATCTTGCTATGAGGAAATCCACAGACAAACATAGGAGGTGTATGTTACAATTCTACTCTTTGTGGGCAGAAGTTATGGTTTCTATTTGGGCATGAATCTAGTCATTGAGTAACCCATGTCCATCCTTACTGAGTTTCTTTGACAGAGTGCAAAGATCAAAATGGATCTCTGGCTTCAAGGAGTTTCCAGCCTCTGAAGTAAGCAGTCCATAAGGAAATATAGTTACCAGAGGGCTAACTTCGGGTAGTGAGGCCAAAGAAGACCCATAGCTGAGTGTGAGAGATATGGCAGGAAGTGAAGGTGAAAGAAAGGTAGAACAGAGTGGAATGGTGGACCAGAGTTCAGTTCAAATGGGGATCCTAAGAATGAAATAAATTTCAAATGTCTTCTGGGCCTTCCTTACACAAGTATAGCATGTGATTTGGGTAGAATCTGTTTATTTATTTACTTACTTATTTGCAGCTAAAGAGAAATGGAGTAACTTGCTTTTCTTCATTTGTGTATTTGGTACAGGGTCTCCTGTTGATCTTTCTGTTCTCAGCCTCCCCAGCACTGGGATTACAAACATGCACCGCCATGCCCAGACACTGAATGAGGCTCAGCAGGCCCCAGGGGCGGGACCTGCACAGCATGTGGTACTGGGACCAGACCCTGTTCTCTGCGCTTGCAGGTACTTTGTAGGCTGAGCTATCTCGCCAGCCGTAACTTTATTTCATCATCCTATAAAGAGAACAATGGTAACACCCCTGACTTTTGTCTCTACTTTTATAGTATTCAAGCGGCTTTCCTCATTCTTCCCTCTGAGGCTTCGAAGCCTTATGCTTCTAAATGATGGAGTAGAAAGCCAATCTTGACTATGGAGCCCTTGTTCTTGACATCAAGTCAGCCTTTCAATTTGTGAAGTTTTCTTAGAATTGCTAAACATTTGAGCTAAAAACAAGCAAACAAACAAAAAAACAAAACAAAACCAAAAAAAAAACAACTCAGTGCAGCAGCCAGTGAAACCTGTTTTTACACTTGAAAATTATGTACCTTTTCATTAGGAAAAAAAAAATCTGCTAACCTTTCCTCACTTAGGTCTGTGCAATGAAACACTGTATTCTGGGCCTTGTAAAAAAGTGAACGGGCAGTCTCAAAAGTGGAGGCCCTTTGTGTCAGTTACAATTGTCATCATACACACCGCACTTCCCTTTTCTTCAGGACTCCTTTCACCTCCCTCCTGATATATAAATACCTTTTGAAAGCTGGTTCTGTACTGTTTTGTTAACTTCCTTCCCTGGACTTGCTTCACCATTTCCATCCCTATCCCTACTCCCTCCTCTGCTTCTCTGCATTCTTAATAGGTCCTCGATGAGTGGATGTCAGTTGTCCAGTGTGGTTTTATCATCAGAAAGGAATTTTTTTTTCTCCATAATAACAGTCTAAAGTGCTGACATGTGTTATGAAATTTGGAAATTAATTGGCCCATATAGCAGGCAGGCTCTAGAGCTTTGGGATAGAGTTGTGAGAACATTAGGGAAGTACATCAACATTTCACACACTTTAATAAGATGCAAATTAAACTCCAAATCTAAATGCCTGAAATTTAAAGTTGGTCTCAATCTAGTAGAGAACAATGTTAATACTTCAGTGGTAAATAGTTTAAATACTTGGGAGCAGAAGCATTTTAATACCTATCATAGAATTTTTAATCCCTGTGGAGATAGACCTTGGAAGTCTTTTGTAAATCTTCCTTATTTTTTACTTAGTTCACTTTTTTTCAGAGCTGGGGATGGATTCTATAGTCTCCTAGATATTAAAAGAAGTGCTCTGCTACTGATGCGCCTCCCCAGTCCCTCCTTTTCCAGTACCTCCTCTGAAGCCCCTCTTTCTCCCTTCTGATATCTAATTAAGACCTCAGCATTACAACTCGCATTTCCATAAGTTTCTGTGCAGAAATCTTGGGAATCCAGGAGAATGAAGTGCTGATCTCCCTGGAGCTGAAAATCAGGGAGAAGGCTGTAGCTGTTCTTGAAGGAGCAGATGCTGTCCTACTTCAGGGAGTTATGGGTTAGTAGAAATGAGATAATGAAAATAAGTTAGTTTATGAATTTTATCAAATATGATCAACATCAGCCAGATAAATCTCTAATAAAGAGTTTTTACTGATAGGAGCAAAAGCAAATAAACATTACAATTTTCAGAATATGTTTGCAAGAAAATAGTTTGCATCAAAGGACTGACCTAATTGAACCACACGTAAGAGCATGTGGGAGAGTCTTAGGAAATACAGAGTATGCTGTGTGGTTGGTTCAGCTGGCTGTCAGCTGTCAACTCTGACCCACAGCCATGATTTTGCTACCTTATCCAATAGCCTTTCTCCTTTCTGAGGTCATGGCAGGATTTTATAGTCATCTGTTGTCCCATAGGATGCTTGTGGAATCTGCTTTTGTGGGTAAAAACCCAACCAAAAAAAAGGAATAAGAAAAGAACGAAGATTTTTTCTTGCCAGACCTTGGTCAGCTAGCCTGGCATTCATCCCTATTCTAGAAAAATCAATTTACTGTACAGCTAGATTTCAGGAAACTGCAAATCAGGATAAGATAATGACGACCCATGTGGTAAGCTCATGAAAAAGAGTAAACTTATGATTAATATAAATGTGAAGCTATGAAGTTCTTTAATTAAAAATAAAATTATACACACTCAAAAAAATTAGTACTGGACACCTAGTCCCTTGCTGCAACAGAGATACTTCATTGTGTCAGGGATGATCAGGGAGAGCAGCATAAGGAAGCTGGGCGTGGGGCTGACAGTGAAGCATGAGTGAGGGTCAGTGGGCTGAGAATGAAAGAGGAGAGAGGAACGTTCCTTGTTAAATAAATGGCACTGCAATTGTGACAAGGTTTAAAAATGTACCCAGCTTCAGCGAAAGCAAGCTGATGATATGATGAAATGTGGAGGGGATATTGAGAGATCAAGTTGGAAATACATGTTCTAGTTACCCTAAAATACTTATACAACTTCTCTGTTATATGCTTTCAGGTTTATCCCCTAGGAAAATAAACGCATGCTTAAGAGAAAAGAAACGGGCATGAAGAATCTCAGCAGTTATCATAGAGAGTAAAAAATAAAAGTTTTCATACTATGGGTAAAGAAAGTCACTCATGATATATAATTATTCAGAATCAGCCACTAAAAAGGCTCTTCAGTAGAATAAAGAAGCATAGTTATCCCAAAGGAAGCTACTGCTGTGACATTTAACTGGGAAGGCAACCAAAAATTTAGACAAGGATTGTACGCTGTGCCTTTCTATTGGAAGAGTTAGTAG
>PVKN010026807.1:0-13707 GCA_004027915.1 Capromys pilorides | reverse complement strand
CTTTTTCCTTCCTTCCTTCCTTCCTTCCTTCCTTCCTTCCTTCCTTCCTTCTTCTGTTTAGATCCTCCTCTCCACTTTTGTGACCCTCCTGTCTCAGCCTTCTGAGTAGCTGGAATTACACGTGTGCACTGTCATGCATTTTTCTCAGCTTTTTCTTCAGGCATTCACCTATACACACACATATATAGGGGAACTTAGATGTTTTCCCTTGGGAAAACATTCTACTGTTTAGTACTTAGTAGCTTGATACTTTCCTGCTCTGCTGAATCAAGGCCCAGTCAGCATCTCTGCAGTAAGGCTGACACTGAGAACTATTCTACTGAGAACTGTGTCCATCAGAGTCTAGTCAAAAGGGGGTCTGTGCTAGAGCTCCTCACAGAGGGAATGAACGCAGAGAACTAGCTCTAATGGTATAGGAAAAGCTGAGAAGCTAAGCAAGGGAAAATGAAACAGCTGAGAAATAAGAAGAGGTCATCATCCCAAAGGTGAAAGGGACATAGGGAAGAGGTGATGTTGTCAGAGACAGGAGCAGTGGCCTCTTGGAAACTATCGTACCATAGAAGATGAAACCCTAGACAAAACAAGGTAACCGTTGGCTACTGCTCAAGGCAGAGAGAGAGAGAGAGAAAAAAAAATGGCCTGGTCTTTTTCCCCACTGGTGCCTCCCATTGGGCAAAGCTAGTAGGAAGCCAGTTGGCAGCTAATGCTAAGAAAAGCAGAGAGCGAGGCTGGGCTCTGGGTTGCAGAGCAGAGAAGCCGTGGGGAGTTGAAGGCAAACATGAATCTTCTCAGCACAGGCTCCGTGCTGCTAACTGGGGTGGAAAAATCAAACCAGGCAATCACAGCCCACAAGGCACATGTGTTGCACAATCATCAGTACCACATGGTACAAGATTAAAGGCTCTCTACAGTCTGGTAGAGAGTAGAAACTGTATCCAAAATTGCCTGCCCAGCAAACATCAGTCAATACCCTGGGTAGAGGCGCTATTCCAGCTGAAACTTGAAGGATGAATGAGAGTTAATTACATGGAAAGGAAGGGCAGTTAGGGAAGATCATTTCAGGGTAATGCGAGTTTGAGGAGAAGGAGCAGGAAACACTACGCCAATTATTCTTTTCCCATAAGGAATCTCTTGGTGGCTTCTCGTGGGGCATGGGAAAACATCCAAGTTCCCTTTCAAATAGTGTGGAAGCCTCAGTACCCCCCTGCCCCAATATCTCTGAGCTCGAAGGTCTCAGTACATCTCCTGTACATAAAGCACTGTGAGCTCAATTCCATGCATGTGTGAAAGCCTTCCTTATTTTTGGGGGCAAAGTTCTATGCAAGCCTCGACCACTCTGTGAGTTTCTTTGGCCTCTCTACACACAGGTGAGCTCTCCTAAGGCTGGTGTGCATTGTGTTTACATGTGAACTTTTTTTTTTTAATGCATTCAGTACAGGGTCTCACTACGCAGCTTAGACTCCCAGTGATCCTCCTATTTTCAGCCTCGCGGACACTGAGGCTACAGGTATGCGCCACCACACCAGTTCAACGTGGCAGGCTTAGTGTTCCCAGGGCAGGGCGAGCACAGCATGTGGTGCTGAGGATTGAACCCGCTTCCTTGTGCTTGCCTGAGCAGGCACTTAGTCCCCTGGGATGGCTCCCTGGCCCATGGGAACATATTTCTACAGCCTCTGGCTCCACAGGACTGAACAGGATCCTCCCAGGTAGCATGGACTTACATCTTGGTGCCTATAAAACACACAGCACATAGGGGCTGGGGAGATAGCTCAGGGGCACAAGTGCCTGCCTGGCAAGCACAAGGTGCTGGGTTCAATCCCCGGTTCCACCAAAACACACACACACACACACACACACACACACACACACACACACACGCGGCACAAAGCTATACTCTAAATACTGGAAAAGGACGTGGGAAGTGAGGACAAGAGGGAAGATGCAATCAGGGTACAGTGATTTTGAGGCCACGCTGCTGAGACTTGGCAGTACTCACATTTGTGTTAGATGCACATCACACTGCTGTGAATTTCATTCAGGGCAAGTATTTTTTCAAGGTTGTGTTGCATTTTGGCGTCTACTGCCCCAGTGAACTCATACTCAGGAGGATGAGGTATCAGGTTCCTCATCTCCACCTGCTCCTAGGAGCCGCTTTTGTGCCCAGTGAGCTGCTCCTTATACACAGCCCATTTCTACTTTGCGGAGCTCCAGAACGTAGCTTATTTGTTTTTCTTTCAAAATACCCAGATTAGCTTTTGAAATCACAGCTAAATGTAAGGCAAGTAACTTCCATGAAAGAAAGGGATGGATTGCTGAATATTTGTTACCTGATTTGTCCCCAGCTGCCTCTGTCTCAGCTACATTCTTCAGCTCAGCTTGGCAGAGCTTCAGAGCTCTTCCGTCAGTGGCTTAAATGTCCACCCACAGAGCCTCAGCCAAGTGCAGCGTGGAGCGACCATGTGACTTAACACTCGGCTAACCTTACAGCCGACGGAGAAGGTGTGCATTCGGCGGTGCAGGAGAATGTTCATGACTCGCTCTAGGTGCATATTACTCGTTACTTTAATGAAAAGTAAAAGGGTCTGGAAATATGTAGATGAATGTGTTGGTTATTTTTCTTTTTTAAGGTATTCAGTACAGGGTGTTTAGGGTCTCACTATGTAGATCGGACTTGTAGTGATTCTCCTGTTCTCAGCCTCCCAAGCGCTGGAATTACAGGGACCCGCCACCATATGCAGTCTCAGTCAATGTCTCAGCACGCCCCAGGGGCAGGGCTGCCACAGTACTCTGGAGATTGAACCTAGTCCACTGAGCTGTCTGGCCTGCCCTTTCGGTTATTTCTCTTCATTCTTCAGTTTTCAAGTTTTTAGATACTAAACTTAAGTTGCCAGTAGTAAGGGAATAAATTTAAAATTCAATATTATTCAAACCACAAGATATTAAAATATAGCTTTTAACTAGTTAGCCATGGGCCACCCTTCCTTATGTTTCCATTTTGAGCAAGAAGACTAGAATCACCCTCACTTTTTGTTATCTGGAAAAGTATCACTCCTGTTTTAAGATTTAGTTCAGTTTGCTCCCCTTTTGGGGTCTGCAGAATACTATTATCAGGGTTCCAGCCCACTGTGACCCCCACATGCCAGCTACCACTGTGCAGTATAATGGTTTTCTCCTGCCATACAAAGGCTCTTGTTTTGCTTGGGTACCGGTTTGGACCTAGAGCCTGACGGTGGCCAGCGCACCCTCTGCTATTGACTTGCACTCCCAGCCCATGCTATTGAGTAAGTTAATGACCCAACATGTGGGCATGTCATTGTCCCTCTATAAGCCTCAGTGTCCTCATCACTGAAATGAGAACGAGGATGCTTATCCCCAGAGAAGCTTGATGCGTCCACACTGCAGCTTTCTTCCTCTAGCCCGCGTTCAGTGCTATTTGCTAGCTAGACTGACAGGTCCCTTAAAAATTGCTTTACCAGAGCAGTCAAGAGGGCTCGTAGGCATGTGTTTTTCTTTTGTGGCACCAACAAAGAATTGGCGGCCTGTGACCCACCAGCCCTTCCCGGAGGTCCCCTCAGGAGGCAGCTTCATCAACCCAGCTGCTGTTTCCTGCACCCTACGCATACTTGGAAGACTAAGTGCTCTTTGTCATCCTGCTGAGGACTGTTTTATGTGACAAAGCTTTTATTTTCAGTAGAAAGCTTTCTAAATTTGATTGTAAACAAACACAACACTGTAAAGAAAGTGTTGCCTCATTTCCTCTTCTGTTAACCTCCCTGCGCTTTCATTTTTCTTAGGTACTAATCACACATATACATAGGAGCGAGAGCGGGCGTTCACTTCCAGCCCTCCGTGGTGCACACACCACTCTGTGTTATCTGCTCACGAAAGCTGCATAACACTCACGGGAGAGACTGTTGCCACCACATTTTCCATATGAATAAATGGAGACAGACAGAGGCTAAGTGAGGGGCCCCTGGCCACTCACAAAGCCTGATATGTGAGCCGTAGTGCCAACCTGGGAACCCATGTGTCCAACACTGCACTGCACCTATGCACAGAAGAGCCTGTGACGGAGAGTGCTGGGGGCAGACTGGGCATCCACATCCATCATGAAGTGAGCATATATACAAAACAATATAGGAAAAGGGGGCATCCTGGACCCACCAACCAGCATAAACAGTCCTCACTTACTCATAACAGAGAAATGAGCTTAACCATAAAGCCATCAGTTGAGGTTTTAGCAGTAGAGAAGTGAAGTGGAAAGAAGGATGAGGTTGGAGAAATGTCTGCATTACCCATTAAGATTTAGCTGAACGACATGAAATATGGATTGTGCGCCCCGCCTTTCCTCCCTGCTGTCCCCTGGGAACATCGCTGAGGGGCCCTGCTCCACCCCTGCATTCCTATCTATAATGGTCCTTACAGTGCTTTAAATCTCTCCGACAACCTCTCATACTGGACGCGGTGAAAATTCTCTCAGAATCAGAGTGAAGCATTTTCCTCTGCTTATTGGTCCTTCTGAATGCACTCACATGTGGCTGTGGAGGTAAAGTCAGTCGGAATGTTAGAGGCCCAGTATTCCCAGTGCAGCAAGCAGCTCTCACTCTCGCCTCTAAATTCTTTGTGCCTCAGTGAGGTGGGGTTCATTTGATGGCGCCCATTCTTTCGTTTATCCATTCCGTGACTTTATTGTGTGGCTGCTATGTATAGGGACTCAGCTCTCAAAGGCTGTTCAGTAATAGAGGTCAACATGAGGAGGGGATGACAGCTGGGCAGGGTGGTGCAGGCCTGTGGTCCCTGCCTTCTGGGAGGGTGAGGTCAGGGATTGAGAGTTGGCCCCTAGTCTCGGCAATAACACTGTCTCAAAATAAAATCTAATTTTTTTTTTTTTTTTTTTTTTTGTGGGAACAGGGATTGAACTCAGGACCTTGAGCTTGCCAGGCAAGCACTTATTCTACTGAGCTATCTCCCCCAGCCCCCCCAAAAGTAAATTTTTAAAGAGCTGGTGATGCAGCTCAGTGTGAAGCCCTGCATCTAATCCTCAGTACTAGAAAAAAAACAAAAATAATGTCTCTGTATAGATACGAACTGTTGCAAAGTGCTGTGGAAGAGGAGCTCATGCAGCTGTGAAGACATGAAGCGTGCAGGAAACCAGCTCAGGGGAAAAGCTAAAGCTCAGCGCTGAGGAGTGAAAACATGGAGGAGTGGAGGCTCTGCCCACAAAAGGAACAGCTAGGAAGAGGCCTGAGGCATCTGAGCACGAAAAGACCAAAGACAGATCTAAAAAAACAGGCGCCAGGCGCAAGGCACCAGGGGCCGGGAGAAGGAAGGAAGAGGGTCCTGAACATGGCTTGGGATCTCCTAACTACAGCGATCAGCTGGGAAAGGATTTGGGCCAAAAAAGTAACTTGAGAAAGAGAAGCACCAGCCTTGTCCTGTGGGAATCCACCACGGTGTAATTAGATTACGGGCTCCCAAAACTTTAATTAGGCTTTGGTAAAATGATGAGAACATAGAAATCACACCGGTGCTTCACGAGAGGGCTTGGGGAGATGTAATCAGGCTGACACTAACTACTTGGAGAATTCCGTGCTGCTCTGGCTATTACCCTTCTCTGAAGATGTGGGAAGAGCAGGCTGGGAGGTATTTATGTTCCAGGGACTACTGGAGCAGAATGAACACAATGCATTTGTGGAGAGGTAAGAGGTTTTCTTTCAGTTTAAATGGTTTCCTTTCTTTTTTTATTAATGTAAATTAACTCCTCTGCTCTATTTTTATGGACAAGAACCAAGATGCTTAGTGAAGGTGGGGTTTGCTTAGCCTGTGCGTTCAGAAGGCCCCTGTGGATTTGATCCCCAACACTGCAATAAATGAAAAAATACAAAAAGGTGTACGAGGTGCTCTGAATTTATTTCCCACAACAGTAGCGATTTGGTGTCTGTCGTTACCTCTGCTCTTTTAACTGATGAGTTGACAACTCCATAGCGTGTGGGTCGGAACTTGCCCACAACCTGTTTTCAGGCAGCGCAGGTGCTGCAGCCATGTCTTCTGTTCTGTATTCTGATTCTGTGGTATTTGGGGTCCCCCTGACCCTGATAGCAAGTTCTTGGGGACAGTTCAGTTCCGTAAACAGAAGTTTGCCTCTCTCTCCCTCCCTCTCTCCTTCCCACCCTCTTTCCCTCCCTCCCTCCCTCCCTTTTTTCCTTCCTTCCTTTTTTACTTTGGTACAGGCTCTCACTACACAGCTTAGACTCCTAGTGATCCTCCTGTTTTTAGCCTCCCCAGCACTGGAATCATAGGAATGTGCCACCACACCTGGACTCAGTTGGCTGAGCACTCCCAGGGGCAGGGGCAGGGCCAGTGTAGCATGTGGTGTGGGGACCAAACTCCCGGTCCCTGTTCTTGCCTAAGCAGGTGCTTAGTTTGCTGAGCTATCTCGCTGGTCCAAATTTGTACTTTTCAAATATAAACCAGCCGTCAGAGTACACAATCCCAGCCACTTTCTTTATTGGACTCTCACACTTCAGGACTCTATCTCCTTGTTCTAGGGTGTTTCAAGCACCCTGGATGGCTCCCGTAACCTAGGGCCCAGGGATCCTATGGAGCTTTGTGGCCCTAGTCCTGCTTACCCTGCATTGCCTAGCACCCCCCACTGAGACTATAGTGAAGACTCGAATCCTTCTTTTCTCTCTCTAGCCCCAACCAATAATAACACAGTCTTGCATAGCCCCTTTTAGTGAACTCTAATAAACTCCTTTTGTGTTGGTAATGGTTGACTGATCTCTTGGCCTTACTAGGCGTTGAGTCTTTATTAATACAAGATATTTTAAAATATTATGGCCAGGTATGGTGGCACAGGCCTGTAATTCCAGCACTCTGGGGGCTGAGATAGGAGGATTCTTGGGATTTTGAAACCAGTCTGGTCTTAGAATGAGCTTGAGGCCAACTTGAACTGCGTAACAAGGTCTTGTCTTTAAAAAGACAAAAAAATAAATTAGATACAGTAGAATAAAATATTATGAACCACGCCTGCTGGCACACAGGCTTGCTTCTAGACCCAACGCTCCAAAGCCTGAATGAAACAAGAGGATCACTCCTGCTTGAACCTGGATGTTCAAGACTGACCTGAAAAACAGAGAAACCCCATCTAAGTAAAACACTACGAGCTAAGAAGAGCTTTTAGTAGTCCAAATTATTGACGAAAAATCAGAAGAATTCTATTTCATGACATATGAAATTCAAGTATTATTGGAAGTCAGCCGTATTATTGGTCCAGATACGGTCTCTATACAGTCAGTGCCTGCTTTCGGACTTCCAGTTGGGTCACTGTAACTGAGAGCTCAGAACATGTAAAGGTATTGGCTGTTATTGCAGAAGCAATGTGCCGACCTCTGCCTCCCAGTACAGAACATGCTTGTTACTATATCTGCTCATTTCATTATTGTTATGGTTTGTATCTAGGTGCCCTGCCCCCCAAAGCCTCATGCAGTCGTTGGGGTGGATTTCTAGAGTTGCTGATTAATTCATGATCCAATGCTGGGACTATGGGTGGAAGTGCTGCTGGGATTGTGAGTGTGAGTGCTATACCCAGCCTGGGTCACACAGCCTGGCTGCAGTGTAAGGGAGGGAGAGAGGCTTGCCGCTGCTACTGCCACTGCTCCTTCCTTTTGTTCTTTCTGTTTTGCTGTGTTCTGTTGCCATGAATTGCCCTTTGCCACGTTCGGCTCTGCCTTGGAGCCAGCTGAGTATGCACTGAAACCTCCACTAACTGGGAGCTCAATAAACCTTTCCTTCCTGTTGGAGTTATTCTTCTCTCATTGCTGGGACAAATACCTGACACTCAAAAGAAAGGAAAGGTTTTTTAGCTCATAGTTCCTGGGGGTTTCAGTCCGTACTCAGCTGGCTCCAAGGCAGAGCTGCATTTTGCAGAGAGCACCTTTCAAGGTGGCCGCAAAGAGTGGAAAGCAAAAGGAAGAAGCAGCAGCAACAAAAGATACAGAGAGCAAGTCTGTGTCCCTTACGTCATGTTCAGGCCATCGGACCCAGGCTGGATGTAGCACTCACAACCATAATCCCAGTAGCACTCACACCCGCAATCTCAGTGGATCATGAGTTAATCACAAACTCTAAAAGTCTGCCCCATGACTGCATGAAGTTTTTGGGGGATAACTAGACACAAGCCACAATACTTCCTTAAATCTGAGTGTCTATTCAGTCCTATCCATGAAAGAAAAGTAACTGAGACAATTATCAATGTGTATAACTGATTGCTTTCTCTCTATAGAATAAATCCACTTACAGCCTAGAAGTTTCAGATCTTTAGTTCTGTCTTTCTTCTTTGAACCTCCAAATAACAGAGCCTCTAGTGTTTTATTAGCTTTTTACAAATGATCCTTAGTAAGGAGAATGTTTTACCGTGTGACTGAAGAACATCATGAAAACACATTTCATGCAACATTACTTATCCTTGTAATATGTGGATAACTTTGATGGTTCCCATTCTTTTCTATTTTGTTTTTAAAATACACTGTTAAAAACCTACTGACTTCACAATTCAGTCATGGATTGACGAGCACACAACAATAAATTGAAATAACATGAAGGGTTTTATTCTGCTCAGTCTGCTGAAAAAGACAAAGATAGAGATATATAATAGCAACAAAACACAAAACACATGAAGGCTTTTTTGTTAAGTTTTACAAAGAAAGAGAGAACTAATTTGTTTTAGTTCTTGGATAATTTAATCAAGAAAGTAAGATCTGAGGGCTAGTGATAGAGCTCAGTGATGCAGTGCCTGCCTGACAAGCATGAGGTCCTGACTTTGATTCTTGGTACAAAAATAAATAAACAAAAATAAAAAGTAAGGGCTGACCAGATAGCTTAACAGGTTAAATCACCTGCTTAGGCAGACCCAGGGTCCAGGGTTTCGGCCCCTGTCATGTTGTGTTGGCCCTGCCCCTGGAGCACTCTGAGATAGAGATTGAGACTGGGTGTGGTGGCATGTGCCTGTAATCCCAGCCCTGGTGGAGAGGGGGGTGGCTGAAAATAGGAGGTTCACTGTGAGTCCAATCTGTGTAGTGAGACCCTGTAGACCCTGTACTAAATACAGAAAGAAAGAAAGAAAGAAAGAAAGAAAGAAAGAAAGAAGATAAATCTGGGGAAAGGAAGTAAAAATGAATGAAAATGTGTTATGCATATGTGCGAACTGTTTATGATGAATGTAACTATGTAATACAAACATGTGCTAATATATATTTTTTTCAGTTTAAAAGAAGAAAGCAAAATTGAACCAAGTCTTGAAAGATGATCTGGAAATATCTAACAGAAAAGCAAGAAAAAGACACAGTTCATCCTACATCAGGTTGAGGCACAAGGCTAAAGGTTAGATCTCATGCAACAATTTTAAACATTTCTAGTTCCTAGCGTAAGGCTCAGCACTGAGTAGGTATTTGGGGAACTGTGTGGTGTGGACCCATATGGTGTACATAGTCACCTCAGAACTTCCTCAGTCCCAACACTGCTGTACCTCTAAACATCTGAGTTCTTATGTCTTCTTTGTTTTGTTTTACCATTTTTCGCTTTTATTGGGGTCTTTTAAAAATTCCATACAACTACTTTTGACAGAGGATTATTGTAATATTTGAAACCAAGGTCTCATGTTGTGATTTATTATAAACACTATGAGAGACCATTGGGTTAGAGAGTTCCAGCTGGCCATTCTTTTAACTGCCCAGAGCCACCCATGATGACCAATAAATGACTGGACAGTTCCCATGCTTGGTTCCCCTAAAGCAACTCTAGACTGAGGGACCACATGGTGATCCTCATGGGACCCCTCTTAAAAATCTAAGAGCTGTTCCTCCTCTTCTTATTTCAGATAGAAGCTCTCTTAACCTCCTCCTGTGGTTTGTGACTCTAATCCTCAAAGCTGTGAAGCCACAAGCCTTGTACATGCAGTACACATGCTCTCTGCTGTGCTTGGTTCTGAAAATCTTCATCAGAAGAGACTCACCAGTCAAATCTACAGTCTTGCTGTTACTCTTTCATCTTGAATCTTTCCTCCCGTCTTCCATTTCCAGCCTCAAAGCTTCTACTGTAAGTTATGACCCTGACGTGCCAGACCAAGGCTGCCCACTCGACATTTCCTCTCCCTGAGCTCACCCGGGCTCTGCTCCTGCTTGTCTCTCTCTCTTATCAGACTAGGGGAGGACAAATGAAAGTCTGCTTCCTGACACTCACAGCCAGGAGGCCTGCTCCGACATGCCTACAGGGGACGTTTAATTTGCCCAACCCACATGCAGATTTCTTGAAGATTCTTCATGGTTTCTTTAGCTCTGAGTCCTGACTCTCCATAATCTTGTTATGTTCACCCAAAATTACCCATTGTAGGGCTAGGGGGAGTAGCTCAGTGATCCAAGCCTCTGCCTGGAAAGCACAAGCACCTGGGTTTGATCCCAGGTACTTCATGCTGCGCCGGCCCCAGAATCCTGTGTGCACCATGCTGGCCACTGAAACTGAGAGTGGCAGTGCTCAGTTGTAATCCCAGCACTGGGGAGGCTGAAACAGGAGGATCACTGTGAGTCCACGATGTATAGTAAGACCCTGTACCAAATAAATATATAAATAAAATATTTTAAGAAATACTCTATACTATGCAGAAAATTTTAGCATTTTCTCCCTTCTAATGCTAGCTGTGTCTCTCTGCCTGTCCTAAATTTATCTATGGACCAAAAGAAATGAGACAATAAGACAGAATCAAACCTTTACTTATTTTTCATGTATTTGGTTGTTGCAGGGTCTCACTACCCAGCTCGGCCTTGAGGTGATCCTTCTGTTTTCAACCTCCCCGACTCTGGGATTACAGGTGTGCACCGCTGCACCTGGACTCTGGCCAGCCTAGCCTGCCCTGGGGGTGTGGCTGATGTGAAAAGTGGTATTGGGGATTTAACTGTGGAGCCTGCACTTGCCTAAGTAGGTGCTTGAGTCCCCTGAGCTATCTCACCAGCCCAGAAGCTAAGGTTCTGAGCAGAATTCCATTGCTCCACATCAGAGAAGGTTTAAATCTTTCAGAAAACAAGTCACAGCTGGTATTCATACTGAAAGGCAAGAACCAAGGGCAAGGACCTGCAGTTAGTGACCAATGACAGCAGCCTATGGACTCTTCTACAGGGCTTTGCTGGGGCTGGCCAAATAGCTCAGCGGATTAAAGCACCTGTAAGCAGGTGCAAGGGCCGGGGGTTTGATGCCTAGACCTACCATGTCAGCCCCACCCCTGGGGGGGCACTGAGACTGCAATTGAGATTGGGTGTGGTGGCACGTATACCTGTAATCCCAGCTCTTGGGAGGCTGTAAACAGGCGGATCACTATGAGTCTGATCTAGTAGTGAGACCCTGAACACCCTGTAGACCCTTCCCTAAAAATACAGTGCTTCGTTTATGCATTCCCCAAACAACATCTGTTCATCAGTTGTGCCAAGTGTCACATGTGACCAGCTAGGATGCAATGAAAAGTTTGGCCTACTCATGCACAGCTTGATCTCAAACTACCTAGTGGTCATCGTGGTCTTTTTCCAGAAGTGACCACCTACAGGGCATCTCCTATTGGGAGTTCATCTCCTTTTGGCAGAGGGTTGAGCCCAACATTGATGGCTGGGGGAAGAAGGCTATAACATGGTGGAGGGTGGGGGTGAAAACAGGAAAATGTAGCCCTTTCTACTGCACGCACTTATAAGAGGGGAAAAACCTCAATACTCACATGTGGTACTAACAAGGAAAGGGCTTGTTGCCTCCCGGACCTGAAAATGGACCTTTTCAATCTTTCCTTCCCTTTCCTGAGGTTTATAATTCAGAGCCAAAGAAATCAGTCACTCTGAAACAACACATACTAGATCCTCAGACCCTTCCAGAAGTGAGCCTTTAGCACTCATTTTATTCCACTGTAGGGTGATCATTCTCTGCAACATCTGGCCACTTCCACGCCTCCGTGCCTGTCTCCCCTGATTTCCCTCTAATATCTCCCTTCACTAGAGTCTGGGCAGAGCCACAACAAGTCTTCTGCCTGGAAAGACATAACCAATGTACTCTTCTGGTCAGTCAGGAGGTTCCAGTCAATTGCAGTCTCTGAGAATCAGAAGGACTGCTGGGCTACAGGAGGGAAATTAACATCTTCAGCCATCCTAACAAGACAGAGAGTGTCCCCAAGAAGTGCTAGAGATGAGAATGTTTTACTTAGATACTAGAGCAGGGATCAGTGGTTGCTAAAAAGAAATCCTGAGGCCTGGAAGTATAACTCAACTGTTGAGCACTCTCTCTCTCTCTCTCTCTCTCTCTCTCTCTCTCTCTCTCTCTCTCTCCCCCCCCCCCCCCCCCCCCCCCCCCCCCCCACCAGAGGCCAGAGGCCCTAAAGGAAAATACTATCATACTGTAGTACTTGTTTTTATCTTTATTCTATTATTTTAATGCATTGATAAAAGTTAGTACAGGTTAGGCTTAATGGCTCATCTATAGTCCCAGATACTAGGAAGTTTAAAATGCTACTATAAAGGGGCCGGTGAGATGGTTCAGTGGTCTGAAGCGCCTGCTTAGGAGGGCTCAGGCAACTGCGGGGACTGCGGTTCGATCCCCGGCACCACATGCTGCGCCAGCGCCACCACCAGGGCAGGCTGAGCCAGCCACAAAATGAATAAATAAAGAAACAAACAAACACAACAAGCAAACAAATAAATAAATAAATAAATAAAATTTAAAAAAAAAATGCTACTATAAAGAAAATAAAAACAAAGCAAGAGAGTAGACACAACGTTTTAAATAATGCAATGTAATAAATAGGCTAATGTTACTCATGTAAAAGAATGCCTACAAACTGATTTAAAAGTAGAACAGTGGCTGGCCTGTGAGATGGTTCAGCGGTCTAAACGCCTGCTTAGGAAAGCGTAGGCAACCACAGGGACTGCAGTTTGATCTCCGGCACCACATGCTGTGCCAGCCCCACCCCCAGGGTGGGCTGAACTGACCATAATAGATATGGGTCTGACTGGCAAGCACAAGGACCTGGGTTCAGTCTCTGGTACTGTGTGCTGTGCAGGTGGCAGAACCTCAGGTGCACCATGATGGTCCATGTCTGCAATCCCAGCCTTGAGGAGGCTGAGATAGGAGGATCACTCTAAGCACAAGCAAGACCCTGTACCAAGTAAGTAAGTAAATAAGTAAATAAATAAATAAATTTTAAAAAATTAAAAGAATAAAAATATACTAATGGGAAAATGGGCTAGGGTGTGAATAGGCAATTGCTAGAAGAAACATAAACAACTAATAAACTTATGAAAAGAAACCCAATCTCACTAATAAATGTACATCAGCACAAAAAATTAAATATCATTTTTCACACAGATTAACTAAAATTTTTATAACTTTAAGAAAAACTTTACCCATTCAATCCAGCTATTCCCCTACTGGGAGTTTTTCCAGAAGAACTGAAAACATCACACCATAGTGATACTTGTGCACCTATGTTCATAGCAGCACAATTTGTGTTAGCCAAATCTTGGAAACAATCAAAACGCCCCTCATCTGAAGAATGGTTGAAAAAGATGTGGTACTTTCACAAAATGGAATATTACTCAACTATACGGAATGATAGACTAGAAGACTTCATATATAAATGAATGCATCTTGAACATATACTCACTAGTGAAATAAACCAGACCA
>PVKN010026806.1:0-13708 GCA_004027915.1 Capromys pilorides | reverse complement strand
TTAAATTTTATTTATTTATTTATTTGTTTGCTTGTTGTGTTTGTTTGTTTCTTTATTTATTCATTTTGTGGCTGGCTCAGCCTGCCCTGGTGGTGGCGCTGGCGCAGCATGTGGTGCCGGGGATCGAGCTGCAGTCCCCGCAGTTGCCTGAGCCCTCCTAAGCAGGCGCTTTAGACCACTGAACCATCTCGCCGGCCCCCTGTACATTAGTTTTATGACATGTTAATGTGCTGAAACTAATTTGCTTATATTGCACTCAGCAATAGAAATACATTATATTTTTCTCTTTTATTGTTACTTTGAGTAAGAAATAACAATGTATAACAATGCGACAGTTTTGAAACATGTAATTATGTTTTTACAGTTTCTAATGCTAGGATATATCATACCATGTGTTATAAGTAGACTGTAAATCAAAGATACAGTATGAATCATAAAACAAAAAGTGTAAACAGTAGTCAGAAAATTAAATATTAATTAGTTGAAATTAAATATTTCAAAGCAATATTTCAAAATTCAGATCTGTTATAGTTAGTGTCCAGTTGTCTCACAAAACCCTCATGCAGTCATGGGGCAGGGACTTACAGAGTTTGAGACTTGACTCATGATCCACTGGGATTATGTGTTTTAGTACTGATGATATTATGGGTCTGAGTACTGCTGAGATTATAGGTGTGGCCTGAAGCGGATAGGCTGAGGCAGAGAGCCTGAATGTAACATGAAGAGAGACAGACAGACTCTCTGTTGCTCTCTGCTGCCCTGGTTGGTTGGTTGCCTGTATGGCCACATTTTTGCTGTTCTGCTGCCATGAACTGAATGTTCTCTGCCCTGTTTCACTCAGCCTTTGGCTAGCCGAATATGGATTGAAACCTACAGTAACTGTGAGCTAAATAAACCTTTCCTTCCTTCATTTTGGGGGTTGAGTATTTGTCCCAGCAGTGAGAGAAGACAATTAAATCATGAGTCCAACTTAGAGGCCAGAATGTTGTGTATCGTATGTACAAATCTAATCAATTCAGAGTACTCGCATAGTATTTGAAGAGGTTAATATATACAAAAATATCAACTAAGTTTCCATGGTAGTAAAGAATTACTAAGAATAAAACATAACATAAATACTGGAATGGCAAATATATGACCAGAACTTCTAACAGCTTGGGGATAGGATATCACACAAAGGTCTAGTATGCTGAGGACATGGACAGTGTCCATGATGCATACTGGTGGCCAGGTGTCACTTGTGGGTCTGAGCTACTGCTATTTCCTTGATATCTACCCTGTAGACTCAGACAGAATCATGACCCATAGGGTGCAGGAGAAGTCCATTTGTAAAATATTCTGATGGAAATATTTTGCTGCTGTGTACAAAAGGTTAGTTGAAAGACTGCTTTTGTATCCTTTTTTTTCTCCTATGTTTAATTGTTTGCACTATTTGGTGGGTTCTTTCCATTTTCCTTCATGGAGTTGTGGTAATATCTTTTAGTAAACTGCAGGGTTGTCTTTGTCATCATGAAATTCTTTAGTTCTTTGCCCTGGAAGTATTTCACTTCTCCATTGAACTCGAAAGAGAGTTTTGCAGGATATATCAATCAGGGCTGGATTTGTCTTCTTGCAAGATTTTGAAGTACTTTGCTCCATTCTCGACTTGATAGTTTGTAAAGGGAAATCTACCATTATTCTAATGGGTTTTCCTTTAAATGTGATATTTCTTTTCGCTAGTGACTTTTAGTGTACTGTTCCTGTGCTGAGTTTTGGGATCTTGATTAGCATATATCTGGGTGTGGTTTTAATTGGGTTGATGTTATTTGGAGTTCTGTCTGCTTCAGTTACTGAATGTCAAATTGTTTTCCCATATTTGGGAAGTTTTTTGCTATTCTGCCCACATTCTTTTTATATCATTTGAACAGACTCCTTCTTTCTCATTGATGCCTATTAGTGTTACATTGTTTATCTTTGCCTCATCTTGCAGATGTTGAATTATTTTTTCTTGCATCTTAGCTGTTTTTAAGAGATCTTTTCTTATGTCTTCACTAGCTACAATGGTGTCTTTAAGGTCTGAAAGTCTATTTTCACTTTGATTGAAACAGTTTTGCCAGCTTGTGGTTCAGATTTTAATTTCCCGTATAGCACTTTGAATTTGCTTCATGCATTGTATTACTTTCCTACATTGCTCATTCAAGGATTCCATCATTTTTCTGTTCTCCTCTGCTTCTTTTATCAGTGTCTTCTTTAGAAGGACTTAGTGCTTCTTTTATCATAGGTATTATTTCTTTTTTACTTCAGAAATTATTTCTGATCTGATTTCCTCTATGCCTTTCTGCAGTTGTTTCTTTACTTCACATGCTGTTATTTCAGAGATTTCAAGTGTGTGATTTCCAATTTCTTCTATGCTATTGTCTCCTGTATTTGTTCTGGGTGGGCTCGAGGCCTGAGAGCATATTTTGCTCTTTCTTTTTGTCATTTTGTATAGCCCTGCCTTCTGATCTTTGGTGTAGAGCTTTGTTAGAGTTCTAACCTTAGCACTAGATCTGTATCTACCAAATTCAAATTCGTCTAGGTGAGTGTGCCTTGGGTCTGGCTGCTGAACTCCACTTATTCCTGCTGCAAGCCTTGGAGGTGAACGTACTATGCCACTCTGGCAAGATGTTCTTCTCCCCCTGGATTAGCTGGGTGAGTCTTGTCTCTAGTCTCTCTGCAAGGAGTTCTGCAGTAGTTTTCCGCACTGGGCCTGTCTGATGGATGAAGTTCCACTCACATGCCAGCCTTTATTGCTGGGTCAGATGAGTTTCCGGTGGGCCCAGGGTGGTCTCACGCATCAGCCCTAGTTGCTGGGTTGAATCAAGTTCTGGTGGGCCCAGGGCGGTCTCACTCATGCTCTTTTCTGCTATATTAAAACCAACAAATTCATTGAAGTCCTATCCCCCCATGATTTTTGCCAAAGTAATTCTCATTTCATATATCAAAATTCTTTTACTCTGAAATGTATTTATTTGCCTTTGCTGAATTTCTACAAGAATTTGTAGCCTTTATCATTTGACAGTTTTCTCCTTTGCAGTTGCTTACACACAGTCATAGGCCATTTATTGTATTGTCATCCTACAATTTGGTTGACTTTGCAAGATTTCCAACTAAAGGACAGGATGTGGTCTTGTCATTACCATTTTTTTCTTCTCTTTTCTTCCATCCACTTTCTTTTGACTCCATAGTGCCAGCAAAGTATCTGGTGTGCTCTTAGTTTATTGCTATAGTGTAGTATTAATAATGTTCTTAGTGTATTTGGGGAAACTTAGGGAATCTGTTCTTGTAAGTTTATTGTCAAGCTGTCACTGAGTAAGTCTGGTAGGATTTGTACACTAGTTTTAGTCAACAGGTATCTAAATGTCCTTTGAGAGGCAGTCATTGTGGTCTTAAACTCACCCTTGTCTCTGTTGGACCTTGATATAAATCTAGAAGAAACTATACATGATGGATAAAGTGACTTTGGTGAGATATGGAAGAATTTCTGAAAAATGAGTGATGAAGGATCATCAGTTTTTATTTTTCTTGGAAAAACCCCTGCAAGGAAATTTTTAGAATATTACATTATTCAGCTTGGAGACTTACTGATCATTTTGTCTGTTTGTTGGCTTTCATTAATTTGATAGAAGAATTAAAGCTGGGGTGGGAGGAGTTGTACTGTTAAAAATATAAAGAAATATGGAGTGGGGAAGAAATAATTGCTAAAATCTATTTGGGGGTAGAGAAAGAAGAAAACAGTGGAAAGAGATCAAGAAATAAGCAGGATAGATAGCCAGATATTAGGGTGGAGACTAAATATGAATGCTATTTGGCAACATTGATTATGCTTTTGGGTCTTTCCCAAAAGGTTTTGAAATGATTAGGGTGGGTGTGGAAACTACACTACAGATGACAGCTTAAATGTTGGGAAAATAGGACAGAAATTGGCCTGAGTGCCTACACAGAGTAGAATCAGAATTGAAAAATATTCCTTTATCTCTGGCAGTACTGTGCACAACTTGTAAGTTCTGTACCTAAGTTTTCTGGTGTTGGATCAAAAAGTCATCCATCATCATGTATAGTGTCTCATTTTTTTTGATGCAGGACTGGGTTCGAACTCACGACCTTGCACTTGCCAGGCAGGCACTTCAGAGCTATCTCCCCAGCCCCTAGTGTCTCCTTTTTGATCAACTTGTTCACTGTGGAAATAATAGGGTATAGACTATGTGACTGATTCCTGAGTTTCATAGAAAAATTTCTGTGCCGTTGTAGATCAACCATGCTTGTGTAATGTGTGTATGCACACAGGTATGCTCTTAAGCATACAGTTACAAAGTACTTGTGCAAAATATTTGTTACTATTATGTGTCTCATTTTTCTTTGAGCAGTCTTTCTTATTAACTTTATTAAGACAACAATGGATGTGTATAATCTCCAGCTCATTTGAAATGATTTTCCATATGTTTGACTCTGCAGGAAAAACTTGGGAATTAATTTTATGATCAAAAAAGCAACTTTGTTTTCTAAAGATAACTTGTTTGCCTTTGGATTGTAGCATCATTCGCATTATTTCCTGATCCAGGGCTGGGCCACCTCTGACTTAAGCACTAGGACTGAGTTGTGTCAGCAGTGCTACTTAGGGGGTTTACCCTAATCCAAGCGTCCTTGGGTCATGTGCTGGCAGCGAGCAAGGTGGTAGCTGTTGTTGCAAGCCTGGGCTGGGTGTGAGTTCTGAGGATCTCTGTGAGTATTCTGTGAGTCTGTGATTGAAAAGTGTGTTTTGGCATTTTTCTTGGAATGCTCTATTTTGATGGCACAGGGGTAGTAGCAGTTACTTTTGTTATTGTTTTTTTAAGGAATCATTCTGGAACAGAGTGGGTATCTGTGAGTTCTATTTTACAGGTTGCCATTATTCTGTATATATAGACAACCAGAGCTGGTGGAGACACTGCAGATTTGACTTTTTGGTGATAGAATGGGCCAGGTTTCTGGGAAGACAACTTGCTTTTTACTTGATGATATGTTAGTGATACAAAAATTATATTTAGGAGGTTCTAGAACAATAAAATGTTAGTAGTTTTCTTGTCCTGTGCCTTAGTTATGGTGGCTACCAGAGCTGCCTTCCTGGACAGGTGCCCCTCACTTCACCTGGCCAGTGTTCCTGTTTTCTGCTGTGATCTCAGCATCAAGCAGAACAGTAGGAGGAGAAAGGCTTTCCCTGCCCACTCGGATACATGTTAGACGCTGATGAGTGATGGGTAGTGCTTGTGACTTTAAAAAACAGCCACTGTTCTACATTGTAATTTTATTTTCCTCAGTAGGATACTGAAAGCCTAAAAATGTCAGGTGCACTGGGGAAAGACAGTCCCAAGAGGAAGATTTGTTTGGAAAAAGCTCCATGTCAGAAAACACTGAGGGGCAGGCTCATCCAGAAACATATGTTCATCATGTGGTTGACTTAACATGTCAGTTTAGAGAGAAGTACCAGGAAGAGCTCTCTTGCCAGGAAGGCATTTCTCAGGGTATTTTAAAAAACCTGATCTCTTAGTTGTTTAGCTCAATTTAAAATTTCTTAAAACTCTCTTAATCTATGAAATAAAGAGTTGGCTAGTTTATTTTTTCAGATCCTTTCAGGTATAAAATTAATACAATTGAGGAGAATTATATATGTCAAAGTATATTAGTCATTCAGGGTGAAGATAGTAAATATCACCCTGTTATATTTTCTCAATGTGAAGCTCAAAGGATGACATGCAATTCTGTGTTGTAATGTGGTAAAATAGTATTTGTTCTATTAGCATGCTGCTTTCGTTGAATCATTAGGGTGATTTCTTGGATACTAAAAGAATAAGATAATGATGCCACAACACTTTTTTGAAAATACAGGTGCTCTGGCTTTCTTTTCATTACCTTATACCTTTCTTTCACAAAGGGCATGTTGATTGCTGTGGAGGATACAGAGATGGCTAAGGCAGACATGTTCTTTCTTCTTTAGGATGGGCAGACTGGGTAATTAACATTTCATGTGATAATTTTGAAAGTCAAAGTAAAGATACCTTAGAAAATTAAAATCTCAGGCATGTGTGATTGCACATGCCTGTGATCCCAGCACTTGGGAGACTGAGGCAGGGGAATTGCTGTGAGTTGTAGACTAGCTTATGCTACAAAGTGAGCTACCTGAGCTACCTAGCCAGACCCTGTATTAAAAAAAAAAAAAAAAAAAAAAAAGGAAGGAAAAAAACTGATAAGTGCAGGACTTTGGTTTGAAACTTAGCTTGGCCTCATGGTGAGTCACCTTGTACCTCTAAGTTTCAGTTTCTTTAAAATAGAGATTCACACAGCACATTTCTCAGTGTGGGTGTGCAAAAATAAATGCTTATAGTGCTGGCATGGTTTGTTTGTTAGCTATCTTAAGCAGTAAAGTATAGAAATACAGCGCTTATAATTCTAAAAAAATTAGTTTAGTTGCTGAGCTAAATTGTCCTAATGTCTGAAGTTTATCTTAAAAGTTTTGTTTGCATATTTAGTATTTGAAATTACTTCATTTTTAGAAGATATTAAACTTTCTCTTGCATGTTAATATGAATTAAACTTGTTCCCTCAATAGATTCTAGTTTTACAGACTGTCTTTCTACATGTATAGTTCTGTTTTGTGTTAATTTTTACTGCTTTTCTCCTCTCAAGTGCATTAGTCCTGTAATATCTTAGTGGAAACATTGTTCTCTTTGTTAGGGCTTAAAGAAGTGCCTTTGTCATTCTTTTGAAACATTCTGCAGATGCCATTTTGCAGTTCTGAAAAATATGTCCCTGTTCTTGTGCTGTGTGAAATTATGCATGTATTGTTTGGTATTTTAATGAAGTTATAGAGAAAAGTTGACAATAGTGCTTGTCATATGATAACAAAATGAAGAAAGACTGTCTTGATCTTAAGTACATATGCATTCCCTGTGTGGTCTAAAAGTGGATCCCATCTGCAACTTAGAGATGACCAAAGATGCTTGATGCTTAAAATTGACTAACTGCGTGGGAAACTATTAAAACAAACGAGCAGAATGCTAAGCCTTTTGTTGATTGGTATTGCTTTTTCAAAGTCTCTTAATTTACATGTTCTTAATAGCATTTTAAGTGGCAAGTTGTACTGTAATTTGCTAAGTGGATTTAATCCTTGCATTAAGACATAGGGGCAAAATCTGTTGGGAAATTGTCCTGATAAATCCAGGAAATTCCTTTCGTTCTTTTAAATCCAGTGAAAATCTAACTTAAAAAGTCCTCTTATGCAAGTGTCTGAAAGCATGTGCTTCTTAAGAGTCCAGTGATTTTTTATATGTCCTGTCCAGCTCAGGGAGCAACGATATGAATGTATCTCTATGTATTAGAAAATGTAAACCACTTGGAAAAATATAACTTTGTTAGGACTTTGTCATCTTGTTTTTGCTACTACTGAAATTGCTAAGTAGGAGTAATGAAATAAAGGGGACGAAACTGTACGTAAGGGACTTTAGATTTCTTAATTACAGCACCGATATGTGGTAATTGTAAAAAAAACTGGGCAACCTGGAAAAATAAAGTAAAATTTCTTGGTGTCCACATTTTAGGAATAAATGAACACTGTTACCATTTTGGTTGCGCATTTCTAGTTTTTATCTGTGGATCTGTACATACAGATCTATGCATAACATTTACTATTTAAACTTGCTTATGTTTAAATGGCAGAATAAGTCAAATGTCTCTGAATTAATTATTAATGTAATACAGCTTGCTTTTGAGAATTTTATCCTATAGGACAGTCAGTCATTAGATGCATTGTTTAAAAGTTCACCATAAGTAGAAAGTGTGTCTCTTTATTGCCCCACAGACACGTATCAGAAAGGATTGGCTGATCACTTTGGATGTTTCTTAGGATCGTAAAAGTCTAGCAAGTTTTACTTTGAGATAAAGATCTTTTTTTTTTTTTCTTCAGTACCTGGGATTGAACTCAGGACCTTGTGCTTGCCAGGCAAGCGCTTATTCTACTGAGCTATCTCCCCAGAACCTGAGATAAAGATCTTATCAAATAAGTTGACTCTACGTAAAAAGCTGGCTTAAGCATTAGCTTTCCAACAAGAGCTGATTCTGTTGGGACCTGGCCCTTGTTGTCTGGGAAGAGGTACACAAAAGTTACAGTGTTTGTATGTGTCTAGGCTCAGCTGGGCTAGTTTTATATAATTTCAAGCCCTGTGTCATCCATTCCATCTGTTTCTTTTAAAGATAAATATATATTCAGTATGGGGTGGATCCTGTTCCAATAAACACCATAGCAAAAACAAACTCACCCTTTATGTAGGTGCTCTTATATAGTTACAAATCTAAGTGCTTTTAAGTCCCAAAGAGAAGTGGTAAATAGTAGGGTCAGTTTCCACAGCAGAGAACTAGTGAGAAGTGTATTTATATTTGATATGCAGAAACTGAAACAGAAAGAACAAATTTCTCTTCTTAGTTAAATTGTGCTGTTTTGCTAATCTTTCAGTATGTGTTGGATTGATATGTACTAGTATGATTAACCAGGAATGGTTAAACAGAGAATAGTGGGAGGAGATAAGAAGGGGTTGGGAAGGAAGATATTTCATTCTAAGGTATAATTATGTCCACACTGCTTTGAGTAGAGCTACTCAAAATCAGTAGACTAGGTTTGTCCGGGGAAGGGAAAGGATTACACACATCAGACCAAAAGGGAAGATGGGGGTGGCAATTATGTTGATTGTTATGAGGGCTGCATGTCAGCCTTTTTAGTCTGGTATGTATGTGTACACATACATGCATATGCACACAGTTTTAATCTGGTATTTATACACACAAGCACAAATTCACTTTTAGTCTGGTATATATGTACATATACTTAGTCCAGTATGTATGTTCACACATTAATCTGAAATGTGTGTATATACACATATGCCTACGTTTTAGTCTGGTGTGTATGTATGTGCATGTTTTTATGAATGTTTATGTGTAATATATAAATGCGTAATCCTTTTAATGTAGGTATCAGTCTGTCGCAGTGCAGCTTTCATAGCTGTAACACTATCCTTTCCTTTCTTAGGGGAGAACATTTAACATGCTCTTAAGCTGCTGCATTGAGAGGCAGTGTCTTATCTCATAGAACACACATACTGCAGGTGATGATCCTTCTTCCTGTTCTGTGTCAGTGGTGAGCCCCAGAGTTAGGTCTCCCCTAGGACATGCTCTGCCCTGTCCTTCCTCTTGTATGGCACATCCATTCTGTAGGAGCCAGGTGTGTTTATGGGACGGACAGTTAGGCAGATGACAGCAGTGATTGATTGGGCCTTAGCTTGCCCCCTGTGATTCCTGATCAGACCTTGTGGCCCCTGGGCTATTTTCCTTTACCTACCTTGTTGCATCTCGGGACCATCTCGGAAGTAGGCTGCCTTACACTGAGCTCATTTTAGTCTTGTTTGACATTCACATTCTTGGCATCTTGCTTAGTCTGCTTTTGAATATGGCTGGAGATTCTGCTGGATTGCTTTGCCATCTACCAGATTGGCCTTTTGTAGCCTTGTGACTTGTATGTGTATTATAAACTCACAAATAAGTCTGCTTGGTTCTTCTCAAACCCAAGATTCATTTTGGATATTCTATGGCTTAGGAATCAGTAACAAAACTGTTGTTAAGTTTGATCATACACAGTATTATTCTTAATATTATGGAAGCTTAAGTGATCTCCCCCTCACCAAGAGTAGACATGGAAAGTGGGCAGTCTAGACTTAAAATGAAAGTCAGTATGAATATCTGCCGAAACTTGAAGATGATATCTCATTTTGAAGGAAGTGGGATGGTTGGAGTTCAGGGAGTATGAGAAATAGGAAAGAGAAGTAGAAAACAGGCTGGATTCAAGCCAGTTTGTGCTAAGCCCAGGAGTTACTCTGAGGAGTTACTCTTCACATAGGCCCTGCAAGAGCCACTGGAGACTTTAAAATTATTATGCTGTAGTGCTAGAGATTGAACTTGGGACTTTAAGCATGGTAGACAAGTGTTCTACCACTGAGCTACATCCAGCTCTATTATTTTTGAAAAAAATTGTTCTAGGGTAGGAATTTATAGGTGATAAGACCGGGATGCTAATGTCACAAGTCAAACAAAGCAGGAATTCAAAATGGTAATGTCAGGGGTAGACAGACATAGAGAAAGGACAACAAAATGAGCTAGCTGGATAGAGAGAAATGATCTCCATATTGACTGTTATTTTGAAATGGGATTTATTAGTAACAGTTACTACTCCGTTGGATGCAGTCCATTCATTCATTAATTCATTCACTTCTTTGACTACCTAGTATATGCCAGGTACTGTGTTAGGCTGTGGAGGATATGAGCATAAGATTGTAGTCTTTGGCACCAATTGCTTACTTTGAGATCTAGCCAGTCATTCCAGCCATATGGTGGTAGAGACAGATGCTAGGAGGTGGAAGTTGTGGATGTGTAATTTTTCTTACTGAATCATTTTGTGTAATGTTTCCTGGAATTTTATCATTTATCAAACACCGGGTATAAAACCATTTGTAAATCACCCTTTTGATGCTTGCTGAAGAAATATTTGTTGCAAGATTATATCATTTCTGAAAGAATAGATTTTGGTTTTAATTTAAAAAAGCATTTATGTTATTGCTATTGGCTGTCCTTTTATGGAAAAGATACTTCTCTTTTTTCAACTGAAACTTCCAGGAAGTATTTATTACTCTCCCAGGATTTCTATCCAAGCACTTTGTTGAAACCAGTGGGTGGGTGTATGTTTAGATCCAAGAGAAACAAATTATAACCATGGAATGTGAACTTTTCTTAGTATTCTCAAATTAAAGGTTGAAAAATATTTTTATGGCTTTCTTTACAAAGACTAAATCTTTCTGAAGAGAAGTAAAGCAAAGATAACATGTTAAGTCGTATAAGCATCTTGGTATTGTTTTTCCCTTTCTAGTCATTAGCATAATACTTCAAAATGTTGGTTGAACATTTTTGGCCATGATGTAAAAACATACAAATAGGTAGAAAGAAAAATATATGTGGGAGCCTTTGGGTTGAGTTGTAAGTTCCATTAACATTGGCTGTTGTTGTTTTCAAGTTCTAAAGGGAAGCAAAAATGTGGATGCTTGGGAAGCATCCTCTTCTGTAAAACATGGATTAGACATGTAGAAAGCCTCTTAGCTTATTAGATTGAAACACAACTAAAAAATGAGTGAAAGCTCTGTAGCCCATATATAAAGACTGTGTAAGTGTGTACTTGGTATGCCATATCTGTCTGCTTAAGCTTTTCTCTCTCTGAATGATCAGCATGGTATTTTGTGGAGATATGCACGACAGCCATGTAGATATGTTACTAGCTTGGTAGATGGTGGAGGTGGAAATAAGGTGGAGTACCATGGCAATCAGCAGTTCAGATTCAAAGCCATTGGTGTTTTCAAAACATCAACTTGAACTCACATTTTGCTGTATAATCCAGATTTATTGAAATAATTGCTTAAGTTGTAAATGCTTCAGGGCATTTACTCTTGTCTTTAGCATAGTATACAAATCACATTTTATAGGATGTTTGTATAATATAGAGATCTTTTCTTTATTTTTGCATTAAACAAAACACCTGATTTCTGATGTTCAGGGTCCTCTCTTTGGCTTATCATCAGTTTATTCTGTGCGCCACAGTTTTCTTCTGTATGCATTTCTCTTGTTCTCAATCCTTGGATTTAAAATAGATTTGTTGTACGTAGGATAGAATTGGGTCTTGTGTTTTACTCAGAAAGTTGCTGCCTTTTAATTGCTGTCTTTTAACTATTTAAATATAATGTAATTATTATTATAGTTGACTACCACTTTGCAATTTGTTTTCTGTCTCTCTGACCTGTGTCACCTTATTTTTCTTTCTGTATCACACTTATGGTAGATCTGTTTTTGAGATAGCATCTTGCTCAGTCTTCAGAGTAGCCCGAAACTCTCTATGTGGCCATGGGTGGCCTCAAAATTATGTTCTTCCTGCCTTAGCCTCTCCAGTACTTGATTCACAGGCATGAATGAGCTAGCTTGTCCAGCTCAGTGACCATAAGCATTTCAGAGCTTGCAGTGATACAGACGCCAGGGTGTAGCACACTTGCTATAGGTTCACCACCACTGCTATAGGTTAATTGAATAATTTTCTCTGATTCCATTTTATTGCCACTCTGGGCTTATACCTTTTTGTTTTATTGATAGTCAATCTAAATTGTATACATTAACTTGCCTTCTAAGTTTCTATTCCTCCTTTGGTAACCATTTTAGTGGATGGCTTTACTATTCAATTAATTGCTCTTTATCTTTTTTCCTGTTTCCCAAACTCCCATACATCTTCAGTCATGTATTTTCCTACCATTCTGCCAATTTAGTATCTCTTGAAGTTTTCTACTTTATTCTTTATTTATAGACACTTTCTCTACTCAGATGTTACCCCAACTTACACAGAGATGAGCTCTCAGTAGTTCTGTCTCACCCCAACTTGAACCTTCCACCCATACTGAGGATTGAACCTAAGGCCTTCTCATTGAGCTATATCCCCAGCTCTTACAAACAAACAAACAAACACTCTTGAGACAAGATCTCTTGCTATGTTGTGTAGGCTAGGGCTTAAACTTGCGATCCTCCTGCCTCAGCCTTCCAGGGTTTTGGGATTATTGACATGTACCACTGATCCTGGGTTGCATGGTTCAGTTTTACCTCTGGTAGCCAAAGAAATGTATGTTCCAACATTTACAAAGAATTTAAGATTTTACTCTGGTCTTTTGAAAACACAGGAGGTTTCTTTATAACAGGAAAATGTAAAAGAGCTTCTCTTCCTGACTATATTTTCTGATTCTGCCTCAAAAAAGGATAGGGCAGCTTTCAGACTCTTCTTTAACCCAGTCCTTCCCCACAAATAAACGTCAACACCATCCCAGCTTGAATCTCGCCTGCTTTTTTCTTTTTTTTTTTTTTTTGCAGCTATTTGTTTCTTTTCTACACACTTGATCTCTTCCTCAGTCAGTCAGTCAAAATTAAAATTATAAGGACTTAATTCCTCTTTGGGAGTGAGGGATCACAAGCTGTGATTACCCATTTGTTAACCTTTATTTTGAGCATTGCATCCTTGTGACTCTTGGTGGAGAACGGCTCACAGAATCAACTGGGAGACTAGAGATTGTTCAGCAGAGTAAGCATTTTCTAAGGATTAATGATGTTGAATGTCTTGTGTGATGATTACACACTAATATTTGTATTTGGAGGAATATCTGTCTTTAACCCAGTTTTTAATTATGATTTTGTTGAATTGCAGGAGTTCTTTTTATGTTCAAGGCATTAGATCCTGGTTGGCTGGGGAGATAGTTCAGCAGTCTAAGTGCCTGCCTGGCAAGCATAAGGTCCCTGATTCAATTCCAGGTACTACAAGGTGCTGGCCGCTAACACTGGGCATAGTGGTGCATGCCTATAATCCCAGCGCTGGAAACAGGAGGACCACTATGAGTCTGAGCTGCATAGCCAGACCCTTTTCCAAGTAAATAAGTAGAAGCTGAAAATTTTTTTTTGAAAATATCTTTGTTAGATACATAGTTTGTAAATATTTTCTTCTATTCTTTCAATTTCTTTTTTTTGACAAAAGATTGACCTTTACTTTATAGAAACATTTTTTTGATGAGGTCCACTTCATTCTTTTCCTTTTATGCTT